>JAFIRS010005519.1:0-55241 GCA_018342105.1 Gonioctena quinquepunctata
ATCTATCATAATAAATAAAATTGATGAGGTCTATACAGACAGACAGACCGATAGTGAAACCGTTCCGAAAATGGGAATTGAACGAATTGCCTTCGATAACGCAAAATGCTCAACGTGAAATATGGTCGGTTAAGACGAGTACCAGTGTTGAATGGCCACGCTATGTCATCGTGTGTTTCCAAACTAATGTACGAGATAACGTTTCCGTCGATCCTACCACCTTCCAATATGTCAACATTCAAAATATAGGTTTGTCTTTGAACGGTGAATATTGGCCCAACGAACGTCTACACTTGAATTTTGCTAATAATCACTATATCGAAGCGCATTTCAACTATACGGAATTTTTCGGCAGCTATACGAATTCCATGGAAAAGTCCGCTCTTTTGGATTACCTTGGTTTCAAATATCGCGCCTTATTCGTCATCGATTGTTCAAAACAGGAAGAAACTATGAAATCCGGTACGGTTGACGTACGATTGGATATCGAATCGAGCGCGGGATTCCCCGATCGGACTCGTGTCTATTGCATCATCATTCACGATTGTATGATGGAATATGATCCCCTCTCCGAAACGATGAGAAGCCTGTTATCGCCTTCGAGGTGGGGTGGCAGGTCTGTGGTGAAGAATACCCTTCGAAGTCCTGCTGTTCGATTCATTGGAATCCAAAACTGATCGCCATCTTTGAAAGAAACCGCTACTCCTCGTACATCATCATCATACGGTATATCTACGTATAAGATGGTGTTCAGAATCAAAGTCACTAGTATCATTTGAATCATATTTTGATGTTGATGGTTGTGTCGTGCAGAGATTCAACTCTTTCAATTTTCTTGTGACATTTCGTTTCTCTTCATATAAAATATCCCATCTTTCATAGTCCGTCTTTTTCAAATCGGCAACATAACCTCAACTGACGTCATTTCAATAAAAAACTCCAATATATGCTTGTTTCGTTCTCCTCCTCCTCTAAACTCTCTTTCCACCCTGTATATTTGGCAACGTTTTAAAATTTTATTCAAGTCGTATTTGACCTTGGTAGGATTTGCGTTCATATTCAAGTTATCCCACACCGCTTCCATGTCGCCGATAGTGCCTTAGCCAGCTTAGATACAAATACAAATAGTAATCGTTCCAACACTGAATGAAGTTATCCCACGGTTCGAGCGTGCAGCTGCATACTCTCTTATCTTGTTGATGTAAACATACTCTTACAAAGGATGCCGCCGATATCTCATCTCAGTTAATGTGAACAAAGGATGCCGTCGATATCCGGTCGCTTGAATAAACAACTAGAGGAAAGTGCTGACGTAGATAATATTCCTGCAAAGACTTGTCGGTTGAGTCATGGCCGCATCATCACTGCTGTCTCCTCCCACTTTCCAAAATGGCCGCCGCCATTCACTGATCACGTGTCATTCAGTCTTCCGTCCGACCAATACCGTTGACGGAGGCAGGACACACCCACGACCATTCAGTCTTCCGTCCGACCAATGCCGTTGACGAATATTGGTTGACACCTCCATTCCAATATGGCTGCTGCTCGGCTATTGGATAGCGGCCGGCAGCTATCACCACTCCCACGACCTATCACAGCTCTCTCCACCCCCACTCTCAATCACACACTCCCGTACACAATATGGATGCCACCATTCCGACCAATCACAGGCCACTCATCCCCCACCTTTCTCCCTACCCACATACAACCACTTCCCCCCCCCCCTCTCACCGCCATTTTTACACAAACCCCTCCCACAACGAACCGCCCATGACCGTCGACAAACATGGCGACTAGGGGTTAGGAATTTCAAAATGGCCGTCATGGAGGCTGACTCTCCTCTCAGGTTACTCCCGCCACTGGCCCCGTAGGCTTGTAGTTTATCTACTCATAATTACTGTTTAGTGTTACTTGACTTAGTAAAGCAACTTTCAAACATTTTTTTTTTCATAATTCTCATTGTTTAAATTTGTGTTAATAAAAAAATCACCTATTTGAATAGGTTATGCTCGTTCTCCCATTTTTTTGGGTTGGTTTAAAAATTTTTTAATTTTTAATGTATGCAAGTTCTCTTTCATGTAGATCAGTATTCTGTATATATAATGACAGGAAAAACAATATTTTGTTCTGAAGGAATATGGATTTACAACTATTCACGAATTTGATGCCGAATATGAGCCTCAGAATACTCTTCTGGCTAACGAAAATTCTTTCCGAATTAGTGCAATCTCCCCATAGTGAGTCGTTGTAGGAAATATAATAATACACCAAAGAATAATACATATTCATTAGTGTTTTCCTATCCAAAGTTTTCTTCAATAATAGGATTGCAAAAAATCCAGAATAAAGTTTTTTTGAAGTATGCTGTAGATGATTTTCCCACGTTATATTTTGATCTCGAGAGAGCCCTAGGAATTTAGTTGTCCCAGAATATTGATGTTCAGTTAAAGTCATACGAGGACTACTATTCTTGAATTTGAATTGGAGGTACACTGTTTTCTACGTATTGAGTATCAAATTATCACTAATACACCAGTTTTTGAAAGACTTTGTAACGTTACTTATTGAATTTTGCAAGTCTTCGACGGTCTATGCTGTAATATCAGCTACTACTGAAGTATCATCTGCAAACATTGTTATCGATCCATTCGTTACATAGTCTGGCATGTCATTAACAAAAAGTATGAAAAGCAGTTGTCCCAGTACCGACCCTTGTGGAACACCATTATCCAGAGAGTAGATTTCAGAACACTCATTGATAATTTGTGCATAGGCCTATCTATGAGTGAGGTATGATTCTAACAGATCAAGAAATTTTTCTCTCATTCCATTTGAGTTTAGTTCTTTCGGAAAAAAATTTATTTGTAGGCTGTCAAAGGCACATGAAAGATCGAAGAAGATGCCACAAACGAATGTACCTGCATCGATGTTCGTAAAGACACTCTCCATGAATTCGCAAGCGGCACTCTCCGTTGATTTCCCCGCGCAGAATCCATGTGGGTGAGGGGAGAATACTTTGTATCTCGTAAAAAATTCAGCAACTCTATCATAATACGAACGTTAAAAAATTTTCGAGATGCATTGAGAATTGTCACCTGTTATCCATAGAGGTGCGCTCGTTTTTTTTCATTAATGGGTATAACTTTGCCCAGTTTCAGGTTGGAAGGAAATACACCTGTATCAAATGACAAGTTAATTAAGTAGGCTAGATGTTCAGCTATAATTTCCTTTAGAGTTTTTATTATTTTAACGCTTATTTTATCGTCTCTTGTACTTTTTTCGTTATTAAGTTGGGAAATAATGGTAATTATTTCTTGGCTACTGACATTTTGAAAATAAATGCTCTGTCCGATATTTCTTGTTGTTGTTCTGATGATTTATTTTTTATTTTTCCCAAATTGTTTTTCTGATTTTGAGAGGAATGAGAAGCAAAGCACACTGCTACTTCTTTCGGTTGGGTTACGTTTACATCTTCTATATTCAGATTATTATTTTTTTTTATTACTCTTGTTTATTTTCTTGTTTAGTATGTTCTGTTTGTTTCCACTTTTCTTCATGATATCCGCCTGAAAATCTTTCTTTTCTTGTATTACTAGATTGTTGAAAAACTTTGTCTGTTTCTTATAGCGCTCCCGGTTCTCAGGGTTATTTTCATTTTTTGTTCCGCTGAACATTGCTTTTAAGTTTTTGCTTAATTTTTTGATTTTTTCTGTTACCCATACTTTTTCCGTGCGGTAATTTTTGTTTTTCTTTTTTAACGGACATTTTGCTTCGATAACAAATTTAATACACGATATAAATTCATTGAACGTTTGGTTTATGTCAGGGCCTACCTCATAAATATTTCCAAAACAAGTGATAGATGTTGCTTTGCCATATTTAAAAAAGTAAAACATGTTTTTCTATTGTTATCATACCAAGTGTTTTCGTTTTTCCCAGAGATTTTTAAGGGTGGTTTCAATGTAGTAATAATAGCCAGGTGGTCTCCTATATTTGGTTGAAAAGTATAGGATTCCATCCTTAATTTCATTTGTAAGGATATAATCGATTTTTGTTTTAGATATTTTGTTCACAGAAAGAGCAATTCTAGAGGGTTCTTTCGGAGCACATATATTCAAATTCAGGCATGTGAGAAATTCATATAGCAATTTTTAAAAACAGGTTGAAATCGCTATCAGGAGTCCTATATACATTCACAATAACACAATTTAAAATTCCCGATTTTAACCACACAACACTCGAAAGTCTCTTCCTGGGCAAAATTACTACAATCATATGCGGAAATTTCACCACTAAATTGACTTTTCACATATATCATGGTGGCACCATGTATTTTTATATTTCTTCAATAGCTTGTAATCAACGAATAGTCAGAAGAATTAATCAAATTTATACTGTCGCCTAAACACCAATGTTCTTGAATTCATTTAATATCGGGCTTTCCTTTTTCTGATAATATTTCTAAGTTGAGCAATTCGTTTGTTAGACACTGTACGTTAACCCTTGCTAATTTAAGGAGTTTGTTCCCTTGCAATATACGCTGGTATTGGGATGGTTCTTCCTCGGCTTGAGTTGAACATGTCGGTGCATTCAGTCTCTCGGTGTTGTTATCGGATTTTTGTGAAAAAACCTGTTAACCCAGGTGCCCACAGGCCAGGGAAGGATCCATTGGTTTTTCTAGATTGTCTTTCGAATTTAATTTCGTGCAATTCACTTCGGGAAGAGATGATTTTAGTATGGTCACAAAATCCTCAGTTGTTGAATCTGGTTGCATTTTATAGCATGGAGAGAAATTCTCTTTGGAGAATATTTGATTTTAGAGACTCTAGGTATTTCCATTCGACCAATTATAGCTTTATTTCTCCTGGGTTTTCATCGACTTTGTACTAGTTTGAAACGCTCCTTATCCATGTCATTGGTTAGTTGATTATTTCATTGCATTTAGATTGAGTCTCTACTCTCAACAGTGCTGCAGCAGAATTCTGGTATTTAATTGTTTGCTCGCGTTCGCCCATTTGCGCTGGGGGTTCTATGCGGGACGTACTCGGTGCTTCCATGAGTGAGAGTGTGCTGTCCTTGGAATTCGTTGGATGCTGTTTCGATCCGGTAGCAGTGTTTGTTTTCAACTCAACGACATCGCTCGATAAACGTTGGCATTATTTTTTCTCCGTTGATTTGGCTGCTGGTGACCTATGGTTTATTGTGGCTGTGCAGATTCCTGGTTTATATTTGGTATCCTTGCACTTAGAGGGGGCTGCTTGGTCCTCTATTCTTGACGATTGCCTCATGAGTATGACTTGCTCTTGAAGTGCACTAATAGAAATTGATTGAATGTCAATCACTAACTGCTTCTGATTATTTCATGTATTTTATTTCTGTTATATAGCTTTCCACAGGGGGTTGGTCTTTTGCACTTTCGAAGGTCGAATCGAAGTCGACATCTTCTTTTGTTGAACAACACTCAATGGTGCAGTCGTAAAGGTAAATAATGTTTTTCATATGTTTTAAACATCCAGCATGCGATAAAACAACACAATTCGCGCTCTTCAGTTCACTTTCCGCGACATTTCCACATCTTTTACACGGAGCTTCAGTGCTAGTCTGTTGACTGGTCGCCATTTTGACTGTGATCTGTAGTCATCTGACCATTTGTTCGCCTTATTTATCAATTTTTAATGAGAACTAAATTGGATAGTGAATTTACGATGCAATATACTGAAATTACAAAACATTTTCAATCAATTTTTTCAACAAAACTACAACATTTGTATTGTTATACTACTAAACACATTTCTGATTGATGTTTAGTAAAAATGCAACAAATATGTTATAATTTTTCAAAACTAAGTTGAATTGATTTGTTAGTAAATTTACAATGAGCATACTGAAATGACAAAACATTTTCAAAAAATTTTTTTAAATTAATATTTGTATTGTTTATTAAAATTACAACATTTGTATTGTAATTCTACTGGACAAATCCCCGAAAGATGTTTAGTAAATATTAACAAATGTTGTGTAATTTTACTGAATGATGTTGAAATAAGTCGTGTAGTGAATTTACAGAACTGAATTTCATTATTACTATATTGTTATGTGTTGAATTTTCAAAAGTATTTTTTGTAAAAATTATAGAAATTTTGGTCAGTGTACGCAAACTTCCCTTGATAATGAAAATTGAATGCAAATGGTTTTTTTTTGACGAATTTGATTATGTTTGATGCCAGGTCTGCCTTACAATCCGTATACCGGTTTCAGGCTTCTGGCCCTCGTCATAACTGAGTAGTCACCTGTCGGAGATCCGAAGACCTCTGGCCGAAGCTGGGTCTCGCTTCGGAAATGGAAACACCATCAAGCTTAATCACCCGTAGGTACGAGGAAAAAGTTACTCTCAACTGGCGGTACCTAGTGACAGAAAAAAACACTCCACAACTATTCCCCCAGAAGTATTATATCTCGATAGAAGTAGCTGCATGCCCGACAAGGTGTTTACATTGAACAAGGAAGCCAAACATGTGGAGTGTTACATTAGAAACAAAGGACTTAAGAAGCTATTCACAAAAATTCAATATGAATCGAAAGAAGTGGTAGATCACAAACAAAAAACAACTACTTTCCTGGCAAATACCACGTAGAACATTGAATAATTTGCTTACATTTCCAGATGGATATCATCCAATGTTCTGCGTGGTATTTGCCAGAAAAGTTGTTGTTTTTCGCTTGTGGTCTACCACTTGTTTCAATTTATATTGAATTTTTGTGAAGAGACTGTTAGCCCCTTGTTCCTATTATTACACTTCACATGTTTGGCTCTCTTGTTTTATGTATACGCCTTGTCGGGCATGCAGCCACTCCTATCAAGATAGGAAAACAATAATGGAGTGTTTCTTTCTGTCACTAGGTATCGCCAGTTAGGAATTACTTTTTCCTGCGTACCTACAGGTGATTAGGCTTGCTGGTGTTCTCATTTGTGTTGAGTCTCGGTTCGGCTAGAGGTCATCGGATCTCTGACTGGTTTTATTAAGGATCTCCTACCACTATTACTGAACACGAGTGTAACCCTGAGGCTCTTACTCTTTGAGCTTCAAACAAGTGGGCAACAGCCATTCACGGATTTGGAATTTTGACTGGATGAGGACTGGAGACCGGTCCCCAGCCTTTCCCATGATGGCGGTTCTCAAAAATGACCGAGAAAGAATTTTGAATCTGAATTTTGAAAAATTAAATCTCTATAGAGGATGCAGCTTTTAATACCCAAGATAGGTTGATAGATAGCCCATCACTCCAGGGAGAACCTGGGACGTTTAAAGCGCGAGGGTTCGTCTATGTTGTAATGTAGCTTCCCTCACGAAGGGGTTCTCGTGGGTTACTGAGCAATCGAATACTTTTCGATTGCGGTCTCTGATTATACTCCTGATGGAAGGCTGGTCCAAGTCTTCAAGTATCCGATCGTTCCGCACATACCACGGAGCATTCGTTATCATCCTCAGGACTTTCATTTGCGCCCGTTCCAGGACGCGAATGCTAGTCCAGCAGGTTTGGCCCATGGCGGCTGGGTCATATAAAATGACAGGCCTGAATCATTTTGTAGATCTTGACTTCATTTTTCAAAGTAAGTTTACTTCTTCTATTAATCAGGGGGTGAAGTGCGCCGATTTTCTCAGCAATTTTGTTTTTGATTATATTCACATGCGGCTTCCAGGTGAGCCGACGATCCACAGTAACAAGTACTTGACTTGTTTCGACCATTCTATCTCCCTTCCATAAATAGTCACTTTTCTCTTCGGGTTGTTTCTCTTGCGATCCATCGAGATCGCTTGTGTTTTATCGGGATTTAACTTTATTCTCCACTCCAGGTACCACTGCTGGAGGTCGTTGAATTCATTCTGCAGATAAACAACACCCATCAGGTGGTTGGCTGACGAGAAAAGTAAGGCCGTATCATCGGCGAACAGGGAAATTTTCACGTGTTCTGTTCGTGGTATATCGGAGGTGAAGAGTGCGTATGATACAGGAGACAGTACTGCCCCCTGAAGAACGCCGGCCTCAATTTCTCTTGGGTCCGAGGGGAAATTGTCAACCTTGGTCTGGAATGTCCTACCCATGACAAACAACTTTATCCACTTCACCAGGCTCAGAAGCAAGGGGAAATCGATGAATTTGCAGAGCAGGCCTTCGTGCCATTTTCTGTCAAATACTTCACTTATGTCTAGAAAGACAATATGAGCACTATTGTTGGTGTTTAGCGAAGAGATTGTTTTTTCCACCAGCCTAAAAACCTTTAGCTTGGTGGAGTGAGCGCGACGAAAGCCGGACTGCTCATTCGGTAGGACATTTCTGTCTTCCATGTCATCGTCAAGCCTTTCGAGAACGATTTTTTCAGCCAACTTAGCTGAACAGCATAACAAACTGATTGGTCGATGATTTTGCGGGAAGGTTGGGTACTGACCTTCCTTCGGGATCATGACCACGATGGCATGATTCCACCTTCGAGAAAATCTTTTGAGGCGCATTGAATTATTGATGATATTCAATAATGACTACACCTGGTTATGCGGAAAATTCCTAATCATACAATTAGAAATTCCGTCACAACCAGGCGCTTTTTTGGGATTCAATCATTTGATATGCGCCTTGAGTTCATCCAACGGAGCTGGACGAATGACATCACGATCAGGTTCTCTTAGAGTGTGGTGAACCCGATTTTCTAGCAAAAGATCACGATCCAGATCATCCTCTGGATGCTCATTAAATTGTCTTTCCGTCGAGTCTGCAAAAGCTTGGGCTTTGGACTCGGAGTCGTAGCACATACCGAGCTCTCCATGAATAGGGGGGAAATCAGTCTTTTTTTACTTCTAAATTTCGATTTAATTTCCAAAGCTGTCCGTCATTTTCTAAATTTTCTAATGTGTTGCCAAATCTTTCCTTTGCAACTCGGTTACGTGATTTCTAACCTCCCTATTCTGTTCATTTAGACGGATTCTGTCCCCAGGGAACATACTCCTTTGATAGCCTCATCTGGCCCGATTTCGATCTCGAATAAGATTTTTAATTCTTCGAAGAAATTCATCCTGATATCTAGGAGCCGGTTCCCTTCGGGAGGAATCCCTGAGAGCATTTTTGATGGTGAGCTCGTAGCGCGCTACGGCCTCGCCCAACTCAATTGGAGAATCTATTCTCTTAGGAGCACAGTAACCTGTCTCTAGAAGCGAACGGAACCTCTCTCAGTCCACCTTGGTGCACATACGTTCTGTCTGGGGCGGTAAATCACTCTCTAGAGTTAGAATCTCCGGGTTGTGATCAGAGTCCAACTCGGAGAGAGTACGAATGTCTCAATTTCAGGTGTTTCTGGCCAAAGCAATGTCAAGCACATCTGGCCTGAACCGAAATGCGTCGGCTCATCCGGAGCCAACACCTGGTATTCATTCCTGTCAAAATGTTGCCATAGTCGCTTACCATTCTGATTGGTGACACGACTCCATTGTGTGTTCTTAGCGTTCAGATCACCCATGACCAAAACAGGTTGATCTGTTTCCATCAGCGCTTCAGGAAGTATTCGATTGTTTGGAGGGTTATAAGCACTGATCAAACGAGGACCACTCCTCGTGTTGAAAACAATACCTACAGTTTCTATACCATGGGTATCATCATTGGAAATGCAGCGGGGGTGGCACATCAGTTCAGCTGACAGTGGCCAAACTTTTGACAACGGTAACATTGTCCCACAGAGGCCTTTGGCCTCTGTGGTTCCGCTGTCACTCTGACATTCAGGATATCTTCAACGTTAAATATGTCACGCTGTTCCTTGCTAATCAGAACTGAGACAAGAGGGAGAACTTTTATCTTTCCGTTCAACTAATGTAATCGTGCCACTGATTCCGGGGTAGAAACCCTGTCAACCAGCACAGCTTCAATGTCGTCACAGGTAAGAAACTCGGGGACGCCTCTGAAGACGACCCTGAGTTTTTCATCTTCAGGGAGAGTGTATGTATGGAAATTGATCTTTTGATCCCTGAAGATGCTCGGCCAAAATCAATTTCATGCTTCCGCAATCATAAGGAAGATAGTGACTGAAGTTTATTTGAGACGCAGATGATTCCACATCTGATTTCATGAACGCCTTGATCAAGTTTCCAAACAATAATAATATGATAATAATGATAACCTTAATCCATCTATGAGAAAAGTTTAGTTACATCAACAACATACATAACAGCTGTGATGAATAAATGACAAAGTAATCCCATAAAAAAAACTTTTGCATGGAAGACTGTGAGTCATTCAGTTCCACAATATAATCGTGTGTCTTTCACAATTATCGTATATATATATATATATATATGTATATATATATATATATGTATATATATATATATATATATGTATATATATATATATATATATATATATATATATATATATATATATATATACACACACATAAATACTCAATGTAATATACAAATCCTAATAATATACAATATATCAATTTATCGTGATGACGATTACTATTAGCATTTTTTGTTTATGGATGTCATGATCTACTAGTGTATTTTTGAGACAAAAATGGTATTCAAACTACTGAGAAATTCATGGATGTGCTGCCAAGGTAAGGACAAGTTACTTCACCTCATCAGGTAATTCATTGTATAGCTTAGGACCAAGGGGCATACTTGAGGATCAAGTCATATTCTCTGATAAGTGGAGAAATTCAGAGAGATTTTCTCCTAGGTGATTCACCAAATTTGTTGACCAGACACAGGTTTTATCACCAACATGATGGCGCGCCTTCCCTTAATCAAAATCATGGCACAGATGGCACAGATATAAATGCAAGGCAGAAACGGACCCATTCAGTGGCAAGCAAGGTCTCCAGACCTCAAGCCCCTAGATTTCTATCTCTGGGGATATGTTGAAGGAAGGTCTACCGCGAGAAACCAACGATACCAGAATACATGAAGAATAGAATTACATAAGTTTTTCGCTCTATTACTAGATCAACTTCGAAGGGAAGTGCCAAAAATTGTATTTCTAGATAATCAGGAAAAACCTTTTCGAGCAATTCGTTTGTTATCATGTCAGCTGTGGATCATTGTTTTGCAGTAAAGTAGCTTTGAGAAAAACTAAGAACAAAATTTACGTTAACTACAAAACACGAAATTGAAAATGGAAATTGGTAAAAGGGTCCAAGTGCCTTTGATACATTTCCTTGGAAAGGGTCTATATGACAGTGCATGTCACTGTGGATTAAGACATATGTAACATTGTGTAAGAGAAAAGTATCATTATTTTAAAACTTGTGTGTTTTATTATAAAACAAATATGGTGATATTTAAACTACCAAACTGAACGAGACAATGGTTTGATCAGGTCTCCTGTATTGATTGAAAGGTTCTGTTAATCGGATCCTCATGGAAACTATAATGTTATAGTGGAATATATTATTTTGCTGTTTCAGCATATTCAGTTTTGTTGGGGTTATCCGATTTTTACATTCCAGGAAAGGTATTGGACGAGAGCAGATATCCTGGATACATTTTCTCTTCTCGAGAACATTGCATCTTGCCCAGTCTTCACTGAAAGTGCGTCTTATCTGTCTTATCTGCGCAGGATTTTCTGATGTAACTCGAAACCAGAAAGCTTTCGAAATCTCTAGCTCTGTTGTATCCATTGAGACATCTGTGAGGGTCTTCAGATCCTTGGAATCAGCCTCAACTATGTTCAACACATGGAATGCATTGTTGTGATGGTACAAATAACTCACAAACTCGTTTGCGTTTCTCAATTTGGGCAAAGTTCCTATCATATGGCAGATACGAATGTCCAGGTACCAAAAATTCATGGTCAATCTGTGTAAACCTGCCTGTAGAAACCAAATAGATAAACACCATAGGGAGCATCCTGTTTTTTTTGCGCAATGCAGTTGTCAGTCCATATGGTCCGTTTAGTTTTCGTTGCAAATGTATTTTCTGAAATACTCACATATACTTCCCAATACTGTTTACTGAAAAAAAAATATTTGGCCACGAGAGTCCGTGGCGTACAGTTCGACTCACCCTGTAGATTTGACAAGTCTTTTTTTAATTTTAATTGTTCTGTACACTCCGAATATATTCATTCCCAATCATTCTGTTATTCGTCTGATACGTATGTGAAATGGATGAGTTAATCAACGGTTTGATAGTCGATCAATATTTAATGATCTATTGAAATGGACTACATGGCAAAAAAAAAAAATATATATTTCTATTTTTTTATTCATAAATGTTTTTTTATTGTTAACATAATTTCCAATTTTTTGGTATAATAATCCCTCTTAGATGTTAAACGACATCTTAATTTTTTCTAATAATCCAACCCTATTTTCCATATAATAGCTTACTTAGTCTTGCTAATTTGATCGATTTTTCACACCATCAACCATCGGTACCAAAGCGGATTTTTTTTTCATGGTATCATGTTCCGTAGTTACTTTATTCTCCAACGAAACATGATCAGAATCGACGAAATTTATTATTATTTCAAGTCCATCAATTTCTTTTTTGTTTGAATTTCGTATTCCCTGCTGTCGATATGAAATTTTATATGAATGTTATATTAGGGTGAATTGTTCCAGAAATAAGTATTTTCCAAACTGGAAGGCTGGGACTCATTATCAATACTCACGTGGCTTGTTTTCAAATCGCACCCGCTAATCTGTTTCACTATTCTTTGATCTCCAGCTACAGTAGTGGGGGTCATAATTTGCAATAATTTTGCTACTGTATCATCTGAAATATCTCGACCTCCATGTCGTTTCGGGGATTTTCTAGATTTGGTTCATTTATATTTTGTATTTTTCTCCATATCAATTCGACACTAAATGAACGCCATTTAATAAAAAAAAAACAGTTACTTGTGTTATAAATACCTTCATCCATTGGTGCCACTCTTTGGCTACCCCCTTCCCCCCTAATACAATTGGGGATTGTTATAAGTTCTGTAACAGGAAACAGGTCTTTTCACCGTTTTCTGTTTCATTGGAATAAAAAAATATATATGATATAAACTTTCTCAGTTTTTCCTACCAAAAAATATATCAAGAATGGGCGAACTTGAAATAAATTCGTTCACCCGATTAGATAACATAATTGAATTTCCCATAATTACTTATATTATATCAACTCCACTCGTAAAGTATAGTCATATTCTCTTTTTCCTAAAATGTTTCTAGATATAATATTAACAAATTATGAGGGCAGCTGCTGTCACCAGGACATATGCAGAAAAATTTGATTTTTCCACACACAACACCAATTTTGATAGAGTGTTTCTATACTAGAATCTAAGGCACTGTAATTTTGGGTCAGCATCAGTCCGTCGGACTCAGATTCGAGCCTTCGGGTTGATATGCGAGGTCTTTTTGAATTACTTTTCTTTTCATTATACAAAAAGTAGTTTTTGTCTTTTGTTTCGAATGACTTCTCTTCAAGTTGAAATAAAACTTTAATGACTTTGCCTCTCAACTAAAATGACTCTTACATTGAATTCAAGTGATCCTATCTTAACTATATTGCTGAATAATTCACCAGATAATTTTATCACTTCTATTGTATGAAAAAAATATCACACTGTTAACAAAATATCATCGAAAAATATTATGAAAAATAAAATTATATCTAGCTTCAGAAACAGATTGAAGCCATATAATCTGAAATATCAGTCAACATAAGGAAGGCTCATACTTTCAGTTTATATAATAACTTGTTCCTTAGGTAAAACAAATATAATCCGTACTTCCCGTGAAACCTCGTATTTATATTTACCGATAATTCTCTGATTCAATAACTTTATATTCATTTGCATCAATATGGATAGTGTCTCTACATATAGTCCACCCCAAACAATAAAATGAAAAGAAGAGTTTAACTATCTTTCCAAAAAGCTCCGAACTCACCCAGTAGACTAATTGTTGTCTCCGGAATCCCATTTTCCAACTCGAATTCCCAAATTTCTCGGACGACACTCGAATAAATTTTTTAACTTGAATATCTGTCACCCGAACTGACTACTTAAATTTCAACATATTTTTTCCCGACGTTTCTTTTGTAAACCAGCGTCTCAAAAAAAATATCTTCGATAAAACGAGATCTTCGCGTCTGGGCCTGAAAATCAACCCATTTTTGGCAAAGCCAAAAACTAACTGAAAGAACATTGGCCCGCCGCCAAAAGCGGCGACCCGGGTGTCAAAAACACCTTTTGGCTATTCGCTGTGTGCATTACGCTGGAGGGGATAGATAAAACTATGACAGCGCCCATGGTGGCAGAAGTAGGTGATGATCCTGGTTATCACAAGCACAAGCTGAAAACTTTAAGTTTCTGAAGTCTCCCCGTTTATTCACAAATCACTTAAAAATACTGTACCATACTTCAGACGAATAAACCTGATTATTATCGTAGTGGCAACGATCACGGTTGAGTAGTGTAACAACATACACATAATAATAATAATAATGAGCCGGGATGAGCCCTCGCTATTGCTGATGCTGTGTATTCGATTGCAAGAATAGTACCATGAATAGTACGTGTAAATTCTATACATTTCCAACGCCATCACATGAACGCAACAAAGAGATGAGTGTTCTGTTGTTCCACGATATTCCAAACTATAATTCAGGGACGTGAGGTTTCCATTCGATAAATATTTGAGATGTTTTCCGTTTTAGATTTGATCGTCTAGAAGTGGACAGTAAAAGTAATAACCAAGTTCCGTTGGACGGTGTTGAGCTGGTAATAAAAAGCAAATATCGACTTAAACTGCGAGTTCGAGAACGCCTGCACGGTGTTGTGATCTGATCAATCAGCCTTATGAACAGGGGACAGAGGTACTTTTTATGTCTGTCCGAGTTGTCTATCATACACGGGAATCTATTAGAACAAATTACCTCGCAGAGGATTATTTGTGTTTTGAATTTTAGGAACTGGTTTCGGCCTTACATGTGAAATGTGAACTTATGTTGAATGTAATGCAGTTCAAGTTCGGTATTGTCGATGTTCAGCTCCCCCAAGACCTCTGGAATAGAGGAAATCTTCTATATCAAGAGTAGGAGGCTGAAAGATTCACCATGCAGGACTCCCTAACACTATCATGTGGTTTGGTGATAGAATCAGCTGTTTTTATGTTCTATCGTACATTTACTTCAAAATAAGAATTATTTTTGCGCTAATGCCAGTTTCGTAGAGTTTCTCCCACATCGGACCATGATTGAGGGAATCAAATGCTTGTTTAAAATAAAAAAACGCAACATACACTTTTCGGCCCTTTAGTCCCAGATGAATTTGTATCGAGGAGTTGAGAATAAAAATGGTGCCCAGACATCCACGTTCCTCGCGAAATCTCGATTGGCATTCCAGAAAAATATTGTAGGCTTCTGAAAAGTGTGACAGTCTTCAGAGTATAATCAGTGTGGAAAGTTTGGCACAGCAATTCACGAGAGCAATTCCTTTATAGTTTTCTGGATTTCGTTTCGGGCCCTCTTTATGCAACATCGTCAATATTACATCAGATTAGAAGTATTTTTTCAGTTTCAAGGATTTTGTTGAACATTGCAAATATATAGACGCCAATTCTGTGGGAGGTATTGGAAAAATTCATAGCAAATTCCATCCTTGCCTGGAGATTTTTCGCTCTTGCACCTATCAGGACATAAATTTATTTGACACAGAGTGATGAATGAATTCAAAGAGAAGTTTTCAGCGTCAAAAAATTGGATGCTATAAACGGTTTTCTGTGTTAATTTAGGTCTACCACTGCTCTTTGAAAATAGGACAGTAATTTTCTCTGTACATGAACTGTTCAAGAGTTACCCAAAATACGGCAGAATTCATTGGGCAAAATATAGAGTTCAATATAACGTTATCATAGTTAGGTTTCTTTTTGGCATCGAGATTTTGAAACATTTTTTTGTACATAAAAAGTCGGATTTAAAAGGTTCAGATCTTTTTTTATTTTAGTAGCTTTTTAGAGCCATTTGGAATTGCTTCTTTGCGATACAACACACACGGTTTGTTCTGATTTGTTGCTTCCGCTGCATTCCAAATGGCTTCCTGTAGGAGATCGTAGAGGATGTTGGGATCCGCTGATAGGACAGGACAGAATTGTATTGTCTTTGAGGGTTGTTTTCTTACATTGTTTATTCGTTTGTTGATTTTGTACACGAGAGGTTAATACGTCCAGGTAGGTGCAAGTAGGAAAATGGTCGCCAAGGGAAATGTTTTGCAATACTTCAAAGTTGAAAATTATTGCTAGCTTTGTATTGTTGCAAAAAGTTAGGTAAGGGTAGTTAGTATTATCTCATCTCTTGAAACAATTTTGGATGTTGAATAATGATTAGTTGTTTGTTCAAATACCTGAAATATGCTTTTGAAAATTCTTGCCTATTTGATATCAAAGTGCATTTCATTAAGAATGCCATATTTCCGATTAGGATTGGGTACAAAATACAAGAATACATTCGAATGATTTGGTATTTTGCAAATCAGTTGATTTGGCGTCAAAGAAACTGAGTTTTTCCATTTTTGTATGCCTCATATTTTTCAAGGAGCGTTCCATGAAATTCGAAAATTCTAACTTAATTGATGGTGAGTGTTTCAAAGTTTATGAGTTGTGATCTGGAGTGAGTGGTTAGCCTTTAATTAGATTCTAGAGTTTCCAGGACGAAAAGATCCAGACTGACTTCAATACATCTGTCATGTGTATAAACTTCCACTAGGGGATCTCTGAAGTTGGGGTGTTTAACATAAAAAATGTTGCATGAAACAGGATCTTGAATTTTGTTGTTAGTATTTTCCGAAGAACTGAATTGTATGATTTCACAAAAAGGGGTGGAACATACCATCATATTATAAGAAAAAAATGCCCCGCAGTCCAGTCATTTATTGCAAATAATATACATTTATACAAATCTTCAAATCACTTTCTGCAATTGCAAACTCTATGATCGTCACACCAACCACCACCTTTTCCTGTAAAGAGGCAGTGGAGCCCACATGCAGCATGGTTCAGATTGACGCCTTTTATGTCTACACTGAGAACGTCACAGGTGAATCGTTTCACTCGAACATTCCCTGAAAATAATATAATATTTAACTACATCTCAATCATTATAATTCCAACTTTTTTTTAAACAAGGTCTCTCATGGTCGATGGTAGGTAAGACGTTTACGGATAACGGAACTGATTATTTCGGAATTTTCAGATCAGTTCTGCTAACTGAATATCTCTAGAGCTGCGGCTTTGCCGCTTATATTGAACAGTAGTAATGAATTTGATATTTTAAATGAGATATATTATTGCATTTTTCGCTTCGCTATTGCTTTCTGATATTTTTTGTATAATACTTTCCCATACCTATTTCCAGCGGTTCTCAATAAATTGATTGATTTCCTTATTTTTTGTGCAAAACAAGATATACCGGGTGTCCACGTAAGGTGGCTAGCCCCTATAACTTTTTTGTTTTTGGAGATAATAGAATGAAATTTGGAGGATCTGTTCAGTTCATAAAACTGCATTTTTTGACATGTAACTCAACTTCATGCAAATTCCGGATTCACCGGACATAAACTTTCGATTTTTAAATAAGACACCTGGTATATTTTCAGTTTTTATTGTCTTCATATGACATAAAGAATACAACCATGTATCATTTGTTATTGTTTGTAACCGTTTTTTTTATTTTATTTTTCGAATCAACTTTTTATTCTAGAGGGCTATAGATACGTTCAAATAACTAATTTCAGTCCTAAAATGTTTGTAAAAATACAACTTTACTGTTTACGATCAAAATGTTTCAGCTATGACGTTTGATTTTGAAAATTTTATTACAATTTTTTTTTCAAATGGCAACATGGTGGCTCGTCGGGTGAGGAGAAAAGAGCATTTTATTACGATTAATTTGATACCGCACTCTATTAGGTTGTAAGAAAACATCCGATAAAAAACTCAAAATATAACGTTAGAACTTTCGTTAAATGAATTATCTTATTGAGATTGAAATAAGATTTAGAATAATCGAGTAGCCTGTGACCAACACAACTGAAACAAAATCATTCAATAGTTGCGGTAAAAATTGACGTGACGACATATTATTTTACATCTCTTCTACAAAGTCAATAAGTAATTATTGTGTACGGCTTTCGTCAGTATAAAGAATTTTATATGGAAATGTGTCATCCTCCAAATATTTTCCAAAGAACCAATTGCAATACTCAAGTGTCCTCGCATTATCGTTTTGGTACAGGTGCTGGTGCGGTGGATATTCAAATGAATGATATTAATGTTTCTCCAAAATGTTCGCTGCAGAAGACTTCGAAATGTCACATTCTCTAGCGATCTCCCTGAGTGACGTATGAATATTTTTCTATGACTATTGAGAAGAGCGTCATTTATATGACCATCTCTTGATAAGTAATGAACTCTAGTTTCGTCCTCGAGTAGGTAATGATCCATTACCCAACAGGTTCGAACCAATCACAGTTTAATCAGATTCATTACTCAACACTTTGAAGCCAATCACATATGAACATATTCATTATTGTGCAGTTGTGTTTCAATTGTTTCCATTCGCAAGTATGCCTTGAGAATTTAACAACTTCAAACTTGTTCTCAAACGTCAAAATCATTGAATTGACAGTTCGTTTCGTGAAATATTATAGTTTCTAACGAAAAACAAGGAGAAAAACATGGATTCGGAAAGTGGCAACGAGTGAAGCCCACCAGAAATCTGTGGTACGGCGAAAATAAAATCTTCAAATCTATTACCAAATGAATCCAGGAAAAAATATGAGTCGATATGTGCAATTTTCATGGATTGGCGAACGAAAAATAATGTGAAATAGTTTTCGGAAAATGAACTTCTAGCATATTTTTCCCAATTAGCTGAAAAATATAAATTGTCCTCGCTTTGGACACAATATTCAATGTTAAGAAGTACCATTCTAATCAACCACGACGTCAGCATAGAACGTTATTGAAAATTACGTGAGTTTTTGAAACGCAAATCCGATGATTATATACCTAGGAAGGCTCAAACATTCACCCCAGATGAAATAAATTCATTCATAAACAAAGCACGTGACTAAATATATCTTGCGACAAAGGTAAGAAATTGATATTATTTCAGAAGTTGACTTAACAAAATGAGAGAACCTACTTAGGAACTTGAATAGCTTCATATCACTTCAATTTGCAAGCACCTCGGTAGCACATAGCTTAAGCTCTGGACTTTCAATCCAGTGACCGTGAGTTCGAATGGTTTTTTTTTCGTACCACTGATTTAACAATAATCAAACTGTTTGTAATTGAATAAAATCATGAAAATTTGAAATATTTTTTATGTATCTTTTTTTTAGGTTGCACTGATCTTGGGAATCATGGGAGCCTGTCGTGCGAATGAAATGCACTCTATGGAAATAGGGGACTTGGAAGATCTTGGATCGGCTATATTAGTCACCATACCAACCACCAAAATAAAAATTGTTCGGAAGTTCACCATAACTGAGCCTTTTCGCGACATTTGTATTAAATATATCAATCTACGACCAATAATATATTAACAGATTCATTTTTTTTTATTTTCAGAAAGGTAAATGCACCAATCAAAGAATTGGAATAAATGAATTTGGAGCCATGGGAAAACAAATCACAACATTTTTGAAACTTCCAAATCCAGAACTATAGTCTGGGCATACCTTTCGTAGATCATCTGCCACCCTGCTAGTGGATGCGGGTGGAGACATCACTTCTTTGAAGAGGCATGGAGGATGGAAGTCAACATCTGTGGCAGAAGGACACATAGATGATTCGATGAAAAATAAAATGAATACTGCAGAAACAACTTGGGTTCAATGAAACCGTCTACCAGTACCAGCAACATCTCACAAACATTTATTGCACAGAACACTTCGGAAATGAAAAGTGGAAATGTGAATTTGGATATAGAATCCTCGATACCTTCAGTTATGATTTCCAACTGTTTCAATTGTACTATTAATTTCATTAACAAAAAAATATTTTGTTTATGTTATGAAATTTTTCGAAATATAATTATAGATTTTTTCATTCAATAAAAACTTCCTATTTTGCAATTAAATGAATTACACACTTTCAGGATTTCCTTCACAAATGAATCTAATTTTCAAATAGTCCTGATATAAGTCACAGAAAAAGTATAGTATTCTGCTCGCGAGAAATAGCCATTACTCGCTCGAATGATTTACGGCGATCGCCTTTGGTTCGCGTCGACAAACTTCATTCTCACGAGAAATGGCCTCATTTCTCGCTCGTTGAATAATATACTATTACTTAAACGTATGCCAGAGCATCCATTTCTTTTTCTCCACTCACTACAAACGAATCGTTCCCATCATTATTAGGCTCATTTCGCATTTTCTTAACCAGTTTTGGAAAATAGTGCCGGGTCGGGTGACACCAATCAGGATATCTCTGTGCGTAGAGAGACGTGCAGCATCGGTTGAATTTTGCCTACACTCTACAATTACGAATAACATATTAATCTTTTTAGTTCTTGTATAAATATTTTCATTTTCCAGGATACTTTGTAGGAGAGATGTAAAATAATATGTTGACACGTCAATTTTTACCGCAACAATTTAATGATATTGTTTCAGTTGTGTTGGTCACAGGCTACTCGATGATTTTAAATCTTATTTTAATTTCAATAAGATTCTTCATTCAACGAAAGTTCTAACGTTATATTATCAGTTTTTAATCGAAAGTTTTCTTACAACCTAATAGAGTGCGGTATCAAATTAATTTTTCTAACTCGACGAGCCACCAAGTTGCCATTTGAAAAAAAATTGTAATAACATTTTTAAAATCAACACATAGCTGAAACATTTTGATCGAAACAGTAGAGTTGTATTTTTACAAACATTTTAGGACTGAAATTATTTATTTAAACGTATCCATAACCCTCTAGAATAAAAATTTATTTCGAAAAAAAAATAAAAAATTCACAAACAGTAAAAAATTATATATAGTTGTATCCTAAATGTCATACAAAAATCGAAAGTTCATGTCACATCCGGTGAATTCGGAATTTGCATAAAGTTGAGTTCTTCGTCAAAAAATTCAGTGTTATGCCTTAAATAGATTCTCCAAATTTCATTCTAATATCTCCGAAAACAAAAAAGTTATGGGGGCGAGCCACCTTCCGTGGACACCCAGTATAGATAGATATATTTTCCACAGGCGATTATAAACAATATAATAATTATATTTCAACAATGTAATGTAATGCAACAATGTAATAACTATGTATTAACAATGTAATAATTATATGTCCGGATATACGCCAAGAGCACTAGGTATGAAAAGGTAGTAAACGGCGCAGACACAAATTTCTCTAAGGAAAATTAATTATTTGGTTTACAGTTTTCATACAAAGTCTGTTTGGAAGTATTCACTGGTGCTATAAAATACATATTGATAAAGAATTGTTTTCAGTTCAGTTTTGAATTTGCCATTGGACATTAACTTGAGTCTTTCGGGAAGATGATTGTATAATTTCACTCCAGTATACATAGGGGACTTGCGAATTCTGGTATAGTTGTAATGTGGTAGCATATTCTCTCGTTTTCTCGTTGGATATGTGTGTATATCAGCCGGGCGTAGTAGTGTATTCCGTTTTTTTTGTATTAGGAGAGGAACTTTGAATATGTACAAATTGGTCAGGATGAATATTATATGTTCTTTGAATGCATGTCTACAGAAATCCCTATATTTCAGATCGAAAACTGTTCGAATTGTTTTTTTTTGTATAATGAATGTGATGGTTGAGTTTACCGCTATACCCCGGAACTCTATTTCATATTGCAGAATACTATGGAAATAAGCGAAATATACAGATTTTGCAACAGATATTCCCAAACTTTGTCTCACAGTACCTAATTTAAATACGGCCCTGCTGAGTTTTGAATTCAGTTGTATTATATGACTGGACCAGTCTAGCTTTTGATCTTTAAGGAGCCCCAAATATTTGACAGAATCTTGTGAGCAGATCGGTATCTCACCCAGGAGTATGTTTATTACGGGTCTATTTTGGTATAATTGAAATAGAATGTTATAGGTTTTTTCGAGATTGAGTGACAGTTTGTTAGCTATAGACCAGTCTAATATACCATCCATGATTTGCTGGGTAGAGGTTTTCAGCATTTTGGTATTTTTTCATGTATGACGATACTCGTGTCGTCAGTGAACAGTAAAAAGACGACTGTTGGAAAATGGGCAACAATGTCATTGACATATATTAAAAAGAGGGTAGAACCCAAGACGGAGCCTTGAGGAACACCGCATGTTATTTCAGCAACATTCTAGTTGAATTCCTGAATTTGTTTAATGAATCTTTTGTGCCGAATATGACCTGAACCAATTATAGGCCACCCCTCGTATTCCATAATATTTCATTTTATTCATTAGAATTTCGTGATCGACGTAATCAAATGTCTTGGAGAGATCGTAGAAAATCCCCTAAGGGAGCTGTTTTGATTCTAGTATCTGGTTGATTTTTTCTAACAAGGCAAATGAAGCGTTTTTCTGTTCTGTCTGAATCCGAATTGGGAGTTTGTTTTCATTTTCTCTTTTTCAAGATAGGAGATCATTTGCATTCCATTCCAGTAACTTGGGAAAATACGATAATAGTGAAATGGCTCTATAATTGTTCAGGTCATGTTTGTCACTTTTTTTGTAAAAAGGTATGTTAATGGATGTATTTAATGCTGCGGGAAAATTACCTTCAGCGAATGTGGTGTTGAGTAGAAGGGTTGAGGGGCTTTTGAGAACGTTTATAATATTTTTGATCATTATGATTGGTATATCATCGAAACCGGTGGATTTCTTTCGCTTCTGGACAGAAACACTTTTGATAATATCATTTTCGGTCAATGGTGCGAAGAAAAAGGAGTTTTTCGTCATTTTCATGTAATCTGTACTCAATGTGTTACTTTTTCTTTCGGTGCTGACATTTTACCCACATTTACGAAATATGACTTCAATTCTTCAGCGATAACTGATGGATCTGTGATTATTGTGTAATTTATATTGATTGATAGATTTTCGCGAGTTTCATTTATTTATCAATGCCGATTTGGTAAGACTTACAATAATTGTGATGACTCTGCTGGATCATCACTAGAAGGAAAGTATTTGAAACATGTAGCAGAAAAAAATGTTGTGAATAGTCCGGAGGTGAGGAAAGAGCAATGAGAGATACTAAGGTTGTCAGTGCTGTTTTCAATTTGCAGCAAGTCATTCAATTGCCGATATCAAATGAGATTACCGTGTTTTATAAGCAACGCCTTGCTTCCTTCCAATTTCACAATCAATGGTTTTTCTTCGGGCGACTGCCATTGTTGCACTTGTTATAAAACCCAAACTAAACGAAGTTCATCCGAAATGTCAAATTGTCTATACCTGTTTTTGAAAAATTGTTACAAGAACGACGTCGAGTCTGTAGAACTATTTTCTGATGGTTGCTATGGCTAAAACAATAACTCCATACTTCCTGCAATGTTTGCTTTCTTTCTCAATGAGATCAAAAATATAAAAGATGAATCTCCATTTTTTGGGGCATGCCATGGGAAAATGAGGGCGATTCGGCACATGGTGCTATAACTGCAGCAGCAAGACAGGCTGCAGAATTTTTATACCCAGTCGAATAATTCCGATTATGAAGTTCGCTCGGAGAAAACTCCCCTACATAGTACATGAAAGGCATTAAGTGATTTTCTAGACCCTTGAGAAATGTGAAATGTGAAATGAAAGCCTGATTCCAATGAAACATTGAACTGGACGAAAAGGTCTGCTATTTGGTGGATAAGGACTCGACTAACAAAATCTATTACAAAAATAATAGTTTAAAATAACTACAAAAACACGCTTCTATAGAAAACCAGACTGAAAAAATAGAAAATAAGAAAAACATATAATATATTTAAAAAAAGCGTGGGGTGCATGGTATCGGCTCGGCCAACAATCACCTGTGATCTGAGACATTTTTTACTTTACTGCCCTAGGTGTTGGAAATGTACTATATAATTATTAATACCATGCACCCCACGCTTTTTTTTTATTAATTTTTTTTTTCCTATTTTCATTTTTTTTAGTCTGGTTTTCTATAGAAGCGTGTTTTTTAGTTTTTTTTCACTATTATTTATTTCCTACTTTTTACTGTGGTTTATTAATGAAAGCATGTTTTTTTAGTTTTGTTTAAACTATCATTTTTATTATTTGTTTGCAAATAAGAAAATGGAATCTTATTAAATTTGGTAATCATAATCTCCGACCCAAAATCCCCCACATACCAATTTTGAATAGAATCAGACCATAATGACAAAATTCGGCCGCCATTTCAAAACCGCCATCTTGAATTTTCCAATTTTTACAAAACAATCATGATATTTGACCCCAAAAACCCCCACTCACCAATTTTGAATAGAATCAGACCATAATCACAACACTCGTCCACCATTTTGGAGCCGCCATCTTGAATTTTTCAATTTTGACAAAATAATCATGATCTCCGACCACAAAAACCATCAGATGCTAATTTTGAAGCGAATCGGACCATAATCACAAAACTCGGACGCCATATTGGAGCCGCCACTTTGTTTTTTTTCTCACGCAAAAATTTCGGACCATAATCACAAAACTCGGACGCCATATTGGAGCCGCCACTTTGTTTTTTTTCCCACGCAAAAATTTCTTAATGCATTGTCACCGAAATTAGGTACACCTGCCAAATTTCAAATCATTCGAACATCTGGAAGTGGGTCAAAATCGCGCCCAAAGGAGTCGGTTACAAACAAACAAACAAACAAACATACAAGTGAAGCTAATATAAAGCGTGTAAAAATGGTAACATGGAAGAAACATTTCAGACGATCTTCTGACAAAGAGATGTGGATACATCGGAAATGAAGTTTAAAAAACTCAATTATGCTTGGCTCAAGCTGCCATTGAGAAAGTGATCATCTCTCATTACACTTTGTGCATTTTGATGATCTTTTTGTATCTTTCTCCCAGAACCATTCATTTGTTATATATAATTATTTTTGATTTTTCATGTTTGACTGAAATAACATTACAATTTTGTTTGTATTTTACTTCATAATCTCATTGGGTTGAAATGAATATGCTTGATTAATCACATTCACAAAAAAGCGTATACTATTTTTTTTCGAAATAAGCCCTCCCAGTCAGGATACAATATCATATCTCCTTACCAGCGTTGGATTCTATATACTATATTTCGAGTGTTCACAAAAATTCAAGAAATCGACCTACTTTTCCTCTGTTAATGACAACTTAAATGAATGAGTAAACCTTGAATTGCATCTCCTCAGAACTTATTCAAATCCATATACGCTCCTCTATAAATTCCCCGACGATATATGTGTTAGTTGTTGAATATTTTGTGCAAAATGGCAATGTCGTAACTGAATGAATAAATGAATATAACTGGCGAAATTTTTATCTGTTCTAGACATGTTCCGTTTTTTTGTTGATATTCATTCTATGAGCCTTATCAAAGCCTTTGAAACTTGTTTTTGGGATATTATATGACACTGAATAATACGAATATGAACCTAAATTCATACATATAATTGATACTTTCACTGGGTGCGATATAAAATGAACTGCAGTCAATAATGCAAAAAAAATATCTCAATAAAATATGTGTGAAACAATTATATTGAAAGTTCATGCTCATTGTCTCGAAATTACAAAAAAGCTCACCTTGCCTTGAATGAACCAACTCATCTTCCTTCTGGAATAGGAGAGCATAAAAAAGTAACCAGTAGGAGAGAAAATACAAAACAGAATACTGCGATACTTCTCATGTTCCGTTTTTCGAAGACTTCTCTGTCGGCTTACAAAAGTGTTCAGTCCTTCCTCGCGGGATTGTAGAATTTATAGTAGGGTTACCTAATGATCCCGATAGATCGGGGAATAACTCTTTCCAGTAGTTTGACCATATCAGTTGTTTACTGCGTGTGATTATTACTCAGTGAAACAATCAGTAATCTCAATTCATTTTTATTTCTGTGGCAAATGGATTATCCGATGCCAACTTTCTCTTTCTGAAACCCAAACAGTGAATTCATTGAAAGCAATAGGTAGGTCATGACGATATCATCTTTGATATCCGTGTATTTCTCTATACCGCCAAATTCACCATAACGGAATGAAAATACGTTACAGAGTTGATCGTATACCTATGATTGCAATGCGCCAAATGGAGATCATGATGACGGTAGGCTCAAACGGGCCGATTTTTTGAAAATTCTAGGTAAATAACACAATATATGTGGGAATTTTATCAAAAAAACTGTTTGTGTGCGTAGAATTGTGCTCATTCAGATCAATTATTACATTGACAAAAGACTGTTCCTTCTTTGTGGAAAAAATATCTTGTTCGGCCTCCACTCAAAATACTATCTCCATTTCAGATTACCGATTTTGCCGGGAATGTCCGACTCATTCCTTTATGTCAAACAGTATTTCAGGAAAATCTGCTGTTCTACTGACCATCCTTGAGGCTGATCGATTATATTATTTCAGGTTTGAAAAAAAAACAAAAGAACAGCTCTCGTGCCTCAGACATTTTCAAAGCTTTTATCTATCGATAAGAAATTTCATTGACAAAGTTTATATCATAAGGATTCTCTGGCGGGCACTATTGTTCAAATCATATTTGCACAATCAAAAACAAAAAATTGTATTCAAAAGACGACAGTCTTGTTTATATCCCTACAGGAGTACCTAATGGTTGTATAATCGGTCCGATAGTTTTAGGTAGATTTCAATATAAATACTACCTACTTGTCATATCATCACAACAAGACTTTCTATGAAATTTGATATATATTCACCGATCATGGTCCACAGAACCCAAAAATACCATTAGTTCAAATGTTTATATATCTAAATTTATATAAATATATCTGTAAATATATATAAATATATCTGTAAATATATATATATATATATATATATATATATATATATATATATAGTGAATTATTTTCTTGACTGTACTTATATTATTTTGAGGAATGAGCGGGTATTCAGTCTGGTTTTATATGGAGAAAAACTCTTCTTTACTTTTCCAAGCTTTCGACAATTTATTTTGTCTTTATCAAGGCTAAAAAACAAGAATGGTTGAAAAATGAACTTAACAGTAAAATGAGTTTAATTAACGAATATATGTATTAAATATATCGACATTACGACGTTGTCACACTGATAGACATTTGTATTTTTGTGAGTAGTTGATGTTTCGTTGTTAGGTTGTACAGGGGATTCTGTATGAATATGTATTGAAATAAAAGTTCATTTTGAAAGTAGATACGAGTAGATTCTGCTAAGTTGGTAGTGACTGTAGACTCCAAAAACGTTCTTCTGTACTCTCTGATCATGTATGATACAAAAACCAGCATTAGTTGATTGATATTCAAATAATAGCGTATTGATTATATTTCTGCCAAATTACAAAAAACTATATGTTCAAGAATTATTGAAAAAAACAGCATGTTTTCTCAAATTATTTGACGTTTATCTAAGAAGTTTAGGCAAAATATGTCGTATGGTTTTTGAAAAAACACGAAAAAACATTACAACTAGCTGTTTTATAATATTTATCAAAGACATTTTTAGAACTGCTCCTGACATGAGAAATTTTTACTTTGGATTTTTTCCACAATTTTTCAAATTGTCGTTTTTCGGGGTATACATAAACCTTAGAAGAACAAACCCTCATATCGGGGTGACTAGAAATAATTTATGTATCAGTTATTTCAATAGACTCTTGACATTTTGGAAAAGATACATAGTTTGCTAGAACCATTGATTCTCTTATGAAAAACAGTTGAGTATCGCTTCGGTTTTACCGGAATAACCTTGGGCGAAATTTATGGAACCCTGAAAATATTTTGTCAAATTGTTCTTGATAATAATTTATTTCATGATAAAATTTATTAAAGTGACTTGATTTCATATATGGGACCAGAAAATATTTTTATAGTCAATACCTTGTGGCTAACGTTTGATAAAAAATTACATTAGACAAACCAGTCAAAATTGCAAATCACGAATCACTGTCGATTTGGTTTTGTAGACTCAAAAACGTTCTTCTGCTCATAATGATTCATTGTAATATCAAAGACCCTTTATTTTGAATTTTCTCGAAATTTTAAATAGAAATGTTCTCCAAATTACAAAAGAATTTATATGTTCAATAAATTACTTAAGACACACGCATGTTTCCTCAATTATTTGACGGTTTTTCTAAGGAGTTTAGGCAAAATAGTCAGGTTTTGAAAAAACACGAAAAAACATTACAACTAGCTGTTTTATAATATTTATCAAAGACATTTTTAGAACTGCTCCTGACATGAGAAATTTTTACTTTGGATTTTTTCCACAATTTTTCAAATTGTCGTTTTTTGCGGGGGTATACATAAACCTTAGAAGAAAACAAACCCTCATATCGGGTGACAACGAAATAATTTGACAGTGTCATTCAGTTATTTTTCAAGTTAGACTCTTGACATTTGGAAAAAGATATAGTTTTCTAGAACCCATATTTTCCATGAAAAAACAGTTGAGTATCGCTTTCGGTTTTACCGGAAATAACCTTGGGCGAGAATTTTAAATGGAACCCTGAAAATATTTTTCGCCATTCGATAGAGCAAAAAATTCTATTTTCAATGATATATCACAAGTAGACATTAGATTTCAAAATGGCGGCGCAGGAAACATTTTTTTATTAAATCAATATGGCGGCACTAAGACGTCATCGATAAAAAATTTGTCAAGCTACCCAATAAAATAGCAAATGAACGAAACACTTCGATTTGGTTTTGAAGAAGCATGCAAAAAATTCATTCTTCGCCAATAATGATTCCTTCTAGTAATTCTTTCGAATGACATTCTTTCTCTTGAATTTTCTCGAAAATTTTAAATAGAAAATGGTACTCTTTCAAATTTACAATGAAGTTTGAGTCAATATCTACAGATAAATGCTTGACACACGCCTTCCGTTTTCACTTTCAATTGAAAAATAATTGAAGGTTGTCTTTTTCATCAAAACTAAATAAATAACTAGGTCTACATATTTTGTTAAACCTAACTTAGAAACATTTCTGGGAGAGAGCACAACAACTCACCAAAGTTTTATTATCTCATATTTGGGATAAGAACTCATATAAATCGTCTTTTGGTGTTCAGCTTCATTGTTGGTTTTCCATCATAAGCAATGGTTTATACACTAGAGCATCAAATTCACATGCTGCTTATCTATGACGAATGTAGAAAAAATGCCCGACAAACGCAGTCATTATACGGAGAACGATTGCCAGATCGTGACGCACCTTGAAAATTTTTTTTTCCATGATTAGTTCAACACTTGAGAAATGAAAATAATGCAGATGAAGATGCCGATGGCTTTAGAGTAAGCAAATATTTTAGCTTATGTAGAATATGATCGAACTGCTTCCGTTCGAAAGTTGGGCAACCAGTGCAATACCTCTCGTGAAAGTGCTGGGAAAATTTCAAAGAACTTTTAAATCATTCAAATATCGAATTTACCATTTAATTATTGTAATTGGTTTTTGGAGAATTATAATGTTTACAGAGTATTCCGTGATCAAATACTATTCTCAGATGAATCTAGATTCACCAATCTCGGTATGTTCAACAGACAAAACACTATTGTGCTAGAGAAAATCAACGATTGGTAAAAGGGTGTTTTTCGAAAACATTTTGGAGTGACTTTTTGGGTGTCCTAGAACTTAATGTCATCAGTCCAATTTTTTTTAGATGATGATGAAATGTATTTGGAATTTCTTCAAAACTAAATTGAACATTATTTGGGAAACTTTCATTCAGATGTAAATTATGGTTTCATCTTCCAACAATATGGCGCTCCCGCTCATTATACAAGAGCTGTAACAAACTTTTCTACTGAACGATATGGGGAGAATTGGTAGGGTACTAATGGTCCAATCTGGTGGCCAGCCAGATCGCCGGTTTGACTCCAATGGAATTTTCCATTTGGGATTTCCTGAAAAAAAAAATGTATGCAACCCATTGAACAACTCTAGAAAATCTAATAATACAAGCCACCGACATGATTTCGGAAGAACATTTGAGAAACTTCGATTTTGCCAGCAAAAAAGCGATCAGCGGATAAAACATTTGATTCAGAGAGTTTTTTTACTACGCCCACTTTTTGAGTATTATTGTTTGAACTAGGAAAATTGTTCATTTAGGTGTGATGAAAAATGATTTTTTTATTGAAATTAAAAGAGGAGGCGTAGTGTGTCAAGCATTTATCAATAGACACTGACTTATACTTATGTCAAAAAAAAACCATTTTTCATTTGAAATTTCGAGACAATTCAAGAGAATGTCATTTAAAAAATAACTGAAATGAATTCTGATTGGCTATGAATCGAAATTTTTGCATGTTTCATCAAAAACTAATCGAAGTGATTCGTTCATCTGCTATTTTACTAGGTCGCTTGATGAAAATTCGATCGATGACGTAACAGTACTGCGATACCGATTTTGAAAAAATGTCCTCTGTACCGCCATTTTGAAAACAAATGTCTACTTGTGATATGTCATTGAAAAGGGAATTGAATGGCGTAAAAATATTTACAGGGTTCCGTTTAAACTTCTCGACCTAGGCCTATTTCCGGTTGGACGGGAAGTGATATTCAATTGTTTTTTCTCGAAATATAATGGTTTCAAGGACCTGTATCTTCAGTACGAATGTCAAAAGTCTAACTTCAAAAACAACTGAATGATGGTCAATGATTTCATTGTCACCCGGTACACGGGTATGTTTTTTCAAGGTTAAGTGGAAGAAACTGAATGTATTCAAAAACATGATATGATAAGTCATAAGCTGGTTTGTGTTAAGTGTTATGGAAAATAAAAGGAACGAATCGAGTAAACATTTAAAAAAATGTTTTAACCCATTGAGAAGTTTTTTTCAGTTTTCCTAACTCTGATGGTTTGGTTTGTTTCATTTCGACATGAATCCTATTGTGAAGGCTGCTCATCTGAAAGATGACTAGAATGAGGCTGTGGAGTAGTGAAATTTGAAACGAATATCATCATCATTTATTTAATTCCATAAGACAATTTACATTGTATTGGTACAGTCATTTCATGAACTATATACAACAGTTAATAGAGAAGTGGAGGAAGATATTATTCACACTATTCACAGTTCACAGGTTTTATACACAGTAATATTATATCATATAGTGAGAAAGACAGAGACAAATCAATGATTTACTAGTTTTTACGTAGTCTGGTAACTTATTGAAAACTTTCAAACCCATATGATCAGGTGACCTATATGATATTTCATTTTCTGAGAATGGTAAATGAAAATGTCCTCTTTGTCGAGTGGAATAATTATGAAAGTGTTCATTGAGCAGAAATGTTCTCTTATTTTGAAACACATAAATACATAACTCATATACGAATAGGCATGTAAAAGGCAAAATATTGTATTTGATAATCAATTCTCTGCATGATACTCTGCATGGGATTTTGGCAATGCATCTAATAATGCCTTTTTGAGCAATGAAAACATCCGATACATCAGTAGCATTTCCTCAGAAACAGATACCGTACCGCAGTCTTGAATCTACTTGTGCATAATACAAATTAGTTGGTTGATTTGTTTCCAGTACATCTCTCAAATTGATGAAAAGAAATTTCAAGGAAGATAACTTAGTTGTCATTTTTTTACAGTGTTCTTTCCAATTAAGATTTTTTTCTAGATTGATGCCTAGGAATCTAATCGAATTGTGAATACTATACACCCAACTATTGTCAATGCTGACGACCAAATCATCAACTCTCTTCTGGCTATTATGAATTCTGATAACTTCTGTTTTCTGAGTATTGAAAATCGTTAAAATAATCCGAAAGTTTGGTCATCAATTCTGAGCATTTGTTCTGAAGTGCAGGTGTTTCTGCTGCCGAGATAATGAATGAGAAGTCATCAGCATATGCAGCGTAATGTGTATCGCCTATGAAATGATCAAGTTGATTAACATATAGTATGAAAAGCACAGGGCCTAAAATTGATCCCTGTGGAACTCCCATCTCTAATATCAAATTCTCTGATTTGAATTGTTGAACTCTATTTCCCGAAAGAGCTTCTAAAGAAACGAATTGTTTGCGGTGTTGTAGAAAAAATTATATCCAAGATAAGGATGCACCCCTCAAGCCATACATTTCCAATTTAGCCAACAGTTCTTCATGATTGACACTGTCAAATGCCCTGCTGAGATCACGAAAAACTGCAGAAGGATATTCGCCTGCATCTACATATTCATCAATCTGTTTATGAAATGAAAACATTTACTTGTGATGATGTCAAATTGTTTTAAAAGAGACATAAGTCTGTCTAGAAAAACATACTCAAATATCTTTGAGGAACTATTTGGTACTGTAACAGCCCTATAATTTCCTATTTGGGTGGGATAATTTTTTTCAAACAGGGGTAACACTTTTCCAGTTTTCATATTCAGGGGAAAACAACCAGTTTCAAATGATTTATTTACTAAATATGTGATAGGCTCAGATATATTTCGCATTATTCGTTTCAGAAGAAATGCTGGAATGTCATCTTCTCCTATCGACTTTTTATTTTTCATTTTTGTATTAACAATTTTCAATAGTTCTTTTTCAGATACTGGTTTCAAAAACATAGTTTTCACATTGAAATCATTAGAATATGGGAGATTAACTGATGGAATATCTTTCATCAAATCGATAGGACTTTCAACAAAAAAATAATTTATTTTTTTGCTACAGTTTTTGGGTCACTCATGACGATGCCTTCATCATTTCTAATGACAATTTCATAAGGCTTCTTTTTTTTATTTGTCAGTACCCTCACAACATTCCATGAAGAACGTACAACATCATCGGAATTCACTATGAGTTCTTGATAGTTACTCTTTTTTTTTGCATTCAATAGAGCGCAGTGCTTTTTTGTTTCTTCAAACTGACGTTGAAATTGAACTGTCTATGACACAACAAGTGCCACTGTCATGTGAGCTTATGAAAATCTGGTCGATAATAGTACATGTGTTATCAGTCATTCGAGTAGGCCACTGAACTATTGTAGTAAGATTGAAACCCGACATATTCATATTCAGAAAATATGCCGGTATCTCATAGTATCGCCCTCATAGTAGTGACTTTCAAAGATTTAAATTTGTTTTTCAAATCCATTGGCTAACACAATGAATAGTGTTGTTTATCGAATAGATCCTTGTGGAGCACCGTTCTCCACTGGAAGATAATTTGATTCATCAATAAAATCTTACTCAAGAAGGTTCATAAATCTCTTGGAGGTATTTTTCTTGGAGGGTGGTGAAAATCCTTTATAGACACCTTGATGTAGGAAGGTAGTCACTGGTCTCCGTGCTACCCACTACAAACGACACCCAGTAGGCACGTCTGAGCAAGACCTCCGATGACACTGCTAGCCCATTGTATCCTACCCGTTCACATTCACAGCAACTATTCCATCAGTTTCCCCGCACAAATTATTTACTGGGTGTGTGCTGTTCAGTATGTGTTCAACAATTGGTTATCCGAAGATTAACTATCTCCTGCCATCCAGGGCTCCGCAGTTGCACAGTATGTGTTATTATGTTTCTGGTTTCTTACCGCATAATCTGCATTCCAGATCGTCATTGAACAGTCCAATTTTATTGAGGTGCTCTCTTACTGGCACATATCCAGTCAGTAGCCCAGTAATGATTTTTGGTTGTTTCCTGTTCAGAGTTAACAGGTCTGTTGTTAATTTCCGGCCCCGGCCTTTGATGTACTCCTTCACCTGCCTGTTTCCTGGGATGTCACTTCAGTGTTGCTTGTGTTTTTCCTGCTTAAAGTCTTCTACAAATACTCGTGCCGTATGCTTCGGTACCCCAAGGGTGTATCCTGAACCTGGTTCGTTTTGGATCCTCTTCTGAAAAGTTAGTCGGCATCTTCATTCCCTGCAAAACCCTGGTGTCCGGAGATACAAATCAGCTCGTTTCTCTTTGCGGGTCCATACCAGTTGGGACGTCACTTCCTGGATACTCAAAGCTTCCAGTGCCGCCTGGCTGTCTGAGATAATGTGGATCTGTTTCTCTACTATTGCTCTCCTGTTGTTTTCCTTCACACTACGGAGGATTGTGTAGACCTATGCTTGAAATACAGAGGTCTGATCAATCAGTGAATAACTGAACTCGGTAATTGGATTTCTAGAAGACACTCCTGCTCCCGTATCATTCTCCATATTAGACCCGTATGTATACCAGATCTTGACCTGCAGACTTTTGGAGTTCAATTGCCCCAACAGTAACAAATGAAATTTGAAATAGCCAACAGTATTCTATCATCTATTCTGTCAAACGCCTTGAAATATTTCAGTAGAACTAGAGCTGTGGGATCATTCTTATCAAAAACTAGTATGATGATGTCAGTTACTTCCAATGGCGCCTTGATGCAGCTATAATTTATCCTGAACCCAGAATAATAAGAAAGTATTAAATTTTGACTCTCTAAATCATATTTCATACATGACAAGAGAATGTTTGCAAATGGTTTCGATATATCACGAATAATAATCTTTGGTGTGGGATCTTTGTAGTCCTTAGTATTAGCCACTTCCGAAATAGCTAAGATGAATGATATTTCCCAAATGATGGAATAAAAAAATTTGTTTATATGACATATTATTGTGGGATGAAAAAACAAGTGATATAATGTCATTTTCAAAATATTATCTGGAGAATTGAGATACTTTGAGGCTTTGATGAAATCATAATTGATTTGTGAGAGATTTCTCAACTCCTTTGGTATCTGACGATGTGTTGTACTGCAAGGGATCTTGTAATGTGTCCAGTGCTTTTCGAATTCACTTCTTATTGAATCTGAGGGAAACTTCGTCCCACAAAAACACCATTACTCGAATAAGGTTGGGATATGATGTGCAAAATCAGTAAAAAAATAATACCGTTGAAAAACATTATTTTCGCCATCAATTTTTCGTTAAAAATTACTTTAAAAATCGGTAAATTCTCCCACTACTCGGAGAGACATTTCGGTAGCGTGACTCCATGATACTGTTGGAACTCGGACCGGCTACATGCGTCGAGTGGAAATGACAGTCGATGAAGCTGTCATTCAAAACAATTCCTGGATTGTGCGGCTAAGCAAAGTAAAAATATAACACGAATTAATAATAATGGAAGTAATATTATTAAAATCGAGAGAATGATGATACTTTATAGATTTTTTCATTGGGAAAATCCCTGTCGTTTATGATGAGACTATGCAAAAATATATCAATACATCAAACATTGAGTTATTACCAATATTCGTGAAGTGTAGTACATTCATATTCATTTATTCACGTTATATTGGGATCTTACAACTAGAAATTTATTGCACTCCTTTTTTTATACGCTGTCGAAAACCACTTTTTTATGTGTAGTTATACATATAATGGAAGTGAAGGAAGACATCACCTAATGGCCTAATCATTTGGAGACATCAGAAAAAACTTAATTCAGGGAACAAAACTGATTAATTAAAATAATAGGATTAATCAAATGATTTCTTTTATATAACCATAATTTATTATTATTAGGATTATTTACTATTATACTAATTATACAGTGCTAGTCAAAAGTCCCCTCCCCCCCTCGTATCTTTTGAACGGGTATACTTATAATAATGAAATTTGGAGGGTGGAAATAAACGCATGTAGGCTTCTCAACTGGTCATAACAGGTGATGCAATAGTCATAAATGACGTCACAAGGCCACTGTGACCAATAATTTTAAATGGGACCCTATGGCAAGTGACAGCTCGTTTGAAAGGTATTGAAAATACCTATTCAGTCATACCAATTTTGTTTGAGTTTCGGCTGATTTTGATTGATAAATTGAAGAAATACGAAAATTATAGTTTCGCATTTAATTAATAAAGATTTTAAAGTACGCCTCTGGTTAATTGTCAAAAAGGTTGACGTTTTTGAATTCTCTACTTGTCAAAAGTGTTTATACCTTGAAAATTTACCCAAGCTATTGTTTAACGAGACGTTCAAGTGTTTACATAGGCAAAATGGTACGTACTGTAGCCGACAAAGTAGCAGCTATCTTAATAATTGGTGAATGTAGAAACAATTTCCATGCAGCGGAACGACTGTTTAATGAGAGGTACCCCGATCGCCCTATATCGAGGGTTTATTTGAGGGAGCTTCTTCGGAAGTTTGAAGCATCAGGTAGTGTTCAAGATGCCAAACGATCTGGTCGACCAACAATTAGTGATGACAAAAAAATTGACATAATTGGAGAAATGGTAGTAAACCCTACTTCTTCCACAGCCCAAGTTGCGTCTATCTGTGAAGTCAGTCAAGGACAGTACATAGGGTGTTGGCTAAAACAAATTTCATCCATACAAATTAAAAATGGTGCACCAACTTTCAGATGATGACCCCGACCGAAGACTAGAATTCTGTGAAACTATGTCCAATAAAATGAACCAACAACCAGGCTACATACAGACAATTTGTTTTAGTGACGAAAGTACTTTCTTTCTCAATGGAAATGTTAACACTCAAAATGTGAGGTATTGGGTGACACAAATCCTCACATCTTTCGTGAAAAACATACTCAATTTCCAGAAAAAGTAAATGTTTGGGCAGGTATTTTGGGAAACCACATAGTTGGGCCTCTTTTTCTCAATGCTAACTTAACCGGTGAATTGTATCTGGGAGATGTTACAAAATGATATTGAGGCGTTAATTCTTGAAATTCTAGAAGATAATCCAGATGAATTCGACAACTTGGAAATAACGTTTCAACAAGATGGTGCTCCTGCACACTATAACGGTGCAGTAAGACGTTACCTAGATGAAGAATATCGTGGTAGATGGATTGGACGACGAGGTTCGATCGAATGGCCAGCTCGGTCACTGGACCTTACACCATTAGATTTTTTTCTATGGGGGTACTTGAAATCTAAGGTTTACGCTACAGCACCTGACAGTATTGCCATTCTGAAACAACGAATTGTTGAAGAATGTAGGGCAATTTCCGCTGACACACTGGGACGAGTACGACAAGAGTTTAGCAATAGGATGCATTACTGCCAGGAAGTAGATGGAGCACATTTTGAACACTTATTATAAGAACTGGTTCTTAAATCTTTCTTAATTAAATGCGAAACTATAATTTTCGTATTTCTTCAATTTATCAATCAAAATCAGCCGAAACCCAAACAAAATTGGTATGACTGAATAGGTATTTTCAATACCTTTCAAACGAGCTGTCACTTGCCATAGGGTCCCATTTAAAATTATTGGTCACAGTGGCCTTGTGACGTCATTTATGACTATTGCGTCACCTGTTATGACCAGTTGAGAAGCCTACATCCGTTTATTTCCACCCTCCAAATTTCATTATTATAAGTATACCCGTTCAAAAGATACGAGGGGGGGAGGGGACTTTTGACTAGCACTGTATATCAAGGATGACGAGATATTGTTCGAGGAAGAACATATCAGGGTTTACATACTATAAAAGTAACTTTAGGATTACGATGAGGAATAATTTTATTTATTACTTCACAAGTATTTTTTTTATTTCCTTTTTTTGAGGATTTTTCCATAATTTATTACAGAAATAAAATAATCAATAAAAAACCTTTTTGAAGGCAAGCTCCCATTCAAATGCACTGAAAAGTGAAAACTAATTGCTTTTGATGTGTGACGTAGGTTATTCCGTGACTTATAGATTCAATTCAATACGTACGCCCTAACCTATGCATTTTTGTTGAAGCATGAGGCCTTTTTTCCTGTAAGTTCTGAGCTATCTAGTCCTTCAATGAGGAGACTATCTAGAGATTAACTCATTCGCCATCTTGGAGTTGCCATCTTCAATTTATGAATTTCAACTGAAAATCAATAATCTTCGACTTAATTCGTAATCTCCGACCCCAAAAACCCCGACATACCAATTTTGAATCGAATCGGGCCGACATACCAATTTTGAATCGAATCGGGCCATAATCACAAAACTCGTCCGCCATCTTGGGTTTGTTGATCAGAAATCCTCAATCTCTGACCCCGAAAACCCCCACACACAAATATTGAATAGAATCGGACCATAATCACAAAACTCTTTCACCATTTTGGAGCCGCATTATTCATGATTTCAACAAAAAATTAATAAATAATTCCGACCCCGGAAATTCCACACCAGTTTTTTAAACGAATTGGACCATAATCATAAAACTTGTCCGCCATCTTGAATTTTTTCATTTAGACAGAAATTTCACATTCTCCGTCCCTGAAAACCTCCACATACCAATTTTGAATCAATGGTACCATTATCACAAAACTTGTCCATCATCTTGGAGCCGTCATTTTGTTTTTTTTTTCAACAAAAATTTCATAATGCATTGTCACCGGAATTATGATCACCTGCCGAATTTCAGCTCAATCGGATGTCGGCAAGTGTTCCAAAAATGGATTACAAATTTTGAACCGGAAAGAATGACAGCATATAACGGAGCGAGTTGAATAAAAATGTGTAATAAAACATGGCAACAGCGCTGGATGCCGTATCGTGCTGATATGGAAGATATTATGCAAATTGGACGCAGTATCATACTAAATATGGAAACAAATTATTCACCGGACGTGATAATGATATGATGGTGAAAGGACGCAATATTATATAAGAATACTTTTTTATTTTTGAAGTTTTTGATAGTCTGAAACCAGCTTTGAGTAGGATTTTTTGTGTAGAACCAGTATACTCTATCAGAATTGACCTAGATAGCGTATTTCTGGTGGACGCAGTAACGTACGCTTCCTGAAAGGACGCAGTATTGTAGGCAAGATATATATATATATATATATATATATATATATATATATATATATATATATATATATATATATATATATATATATATAATATATATATATATCTATATATAAAACTTTTTATCCTTTGGACTTCCATACATTCTCTAATCACATATGATATAGCATCCACCACCATTGAGCTCCCGTATACGGACGCTCAGGAGTAATTCCATATTATATCGTTCCAGGATACCGCTAGAACCCTTTTTTTACTTCTTTTTCGAACGATTGTAACTAACAAATTCGTATGACTGACATCATTTTTTTATTCAATAAAGTTTGGATGATATGGTTCACCAAGTGGAGGCTGAAGTATCCCAAGTTGTATCAAATATATTCACGTTCAGTTCGAGAAATTTCCGTCGAGCAGCGCTGCAAACATATACAGTATATTTCTGATCGTTTACACTATGAGATAGTTAAGCGCCCAGCCATATGGCAATACTGTATTTGTGTCCGAGGATATTTCGGATTGACAGCCATTGAATAGAGGGCTATTTAGATTTCGTTTAACCTTCTCGTGATTACTTTTTGACCAATGTGGATGGGTGGTTGGATGGATGGATGAATGAATAGATGCATAGTTGGATGGATCATCATACGGCCGAACGAGTTTTGTGATCAATGGTCCAAATTTATTCAGAATTGGTGGCCGCGTGGTTTTGGAGTTGCGGATTACGTAATTGTTCATGAATGATTCAGATTTCGTTAAACCTTTCGATGATTAGTTTTCGACCCATATGGCCGGGTGGTTGGATGGATGCATAGATGCATGGATAAATAGACTATTGTACTTCTCAGAATTGTAACTGGCGCATTGCCTTTTTCAATTCAGAAATATCAGTACTGGAGAAATCAACAATTCATGTTCCCAGGATGATTCATGATTGATAGTCGAAATTAATATACTGGGTGTTAGATTATTGGTAATGATTTCAGCCATTTGAAACTAGCCATAACGCTTTCCTTACAAGTTTTCACTTGTTTGTTTGAATGAGGGTTTCGGTAAAATATTTAACCACTTCCAGTCATACAATCGCATTTAGTTGGTGTTCTTCGTTCGGATGAGAATATATTATAACATTCAAAGAAGCAAAACAACAAGATGGTGCATGGGTTCCGCTATTATTGGTGCGACTCTATTCAAAATTGGTATTTAGGGTTGTACGGGGTCAGAAGTTCATATGAAACTTGTCAATAATTCAGAATGGCTGCTCCAATAAAGCGGACAGGTTTTCGAAATTATGGCCCGATCCCATTCAAAATTGGTATCTGGGGGTTTCAGAATTCGGAAAATATATTGTGAATTATAGTTCAATTCTATCCAAAATTGGTATCCAGGTATCAAGGAGGATGACGAATTTACTGATTCAGAATTGACAAATTTACAATGTCTAATGAGTTTTGTGATTTATAGTCTGATTTCATTCAACATTTGTATTTGGGGTCTGAATCTCAAGGTTTCTCAGGTAGTAGATAATAATTGTATTCAAATAAGTGGAAAATTCAAAATGGCGAAAACTAATCTCATCCGTTTCGAGAATTGTTATCAAGTGCTTTTGAGGGGGAAAAACTAGGCCGAATGAGTTTTGTAATTAATGGTCTAAATTTACTTAGAATTGGTGGCCGCGGGGTTTTGGAATTGCGGATAACGAATTTTCCACACATGATTATAAATATTTGAATGTAAATAATAGAAACTTCTCAAAATTATTTTTTTGTTCGTGGAGATTTCGGAAACGGGGAAAGATATAGTACTCAAAACGATAGTCGCAAATCATATAGATCTTTGTTAGTATCTTTGGAATTGTTTCCGATAGGCAAATTCAGAATAAGGTGAATTACTGACTAATTGAATAATGTTTCCTCAGGAAACATAATCGGTGAATACAGTAACTCATTGGGATGAACTGATTAGTTTGTCCTTCTATACTTCTAAAGATTTTCCTGATTATATTTTCTTTATAATTTAAAATATTTTAAAAAAAATTGTCATTTACGAACAATTCGTAATGCACACATCCAAATTCACCAGCAAGAAGTTTGAAATATATTAGGACCATTGATCAAAACTCAAAAGCCCTTATATTGAATGGAATCTCATTGCAACAATTGTTCGCTATCTTAAATTGTCCAGTTTCCAGAAAAAAATCATCTATCTCGAAAATTCCCAGATACATTGATTGGAGGATCAAATCATATGAAATTATCATTCACCATCTTGAATTGTTGAGTTTTGACGAAAACTTCACAATCTCCGACACGAAAATCCCCTAGATATCAATCGTACCATAAATCCCAAAACTCATTCGCCATCTTAAGTTCCTTAATTTTGACAAAAAATTCATAATCTTTCACCCCAAAAAACTCCTAGATAATAATTCTTATTAGAATCGGGCCATAAATGACAAAACTCGAATACCATTTCTAACTTTTGAATTTTGACAAAAAATCATTATCTTGTTGTTCATTTCGATGGAAAGTACTTTTTTCCATATTGAAAAGTACTTTCCATCGAATCCATGGAAGATGAACTTCATATCTGGCATACTCGTTGATTGAAATTGTTTCATTGAAATATTTTATGGTATCTTCTTCTAGTTCAATCTTCGTTTTCACGACGGCGGGATCTTTTATCCCAAGAATATCCAAATTCCACAAATCTGTTAAGTAATAATTGGTGACCCCCGAAAATATCATTTCGTTTTCAAAATTCGTTTGTTGTCCCATCACAGTCCACCCAGAACTTGTTTCAATCGCAAAAAGATTATCGTCTAAATTTCCAAGGTTCCCTGTGATGAGTTTGCCAAAAATGTCAGCACCTAACAATAACTCGATATCTCGTGGAGCATTTTTGAAAATTATGTTCTTTCGTTTCAAGTTATTGATATATAACGAATCTTCCAAAAGAGGAATGTAATGACAATTTTTTTCTTGTACGAGGACGGAAAGTTTTATTTCGAAATTTCTATCAAGGTTTTGAACAATTATATAGAAAATTTTATGGATTTTGGAAGGTGTTTGTGAACCTCCAAACACGCCCTGTATACTTTTTTTTCTACGCCACTTTTGACATGTCCCAGATCTGTCACACATTTTGATAATATGTACGATCTCTGTGACGCTGAATCTAGTAAAGCGCGTACAACCTTTTCTTTGTCACTGTGTCTCACGAGTACTGTTTGTTATAATGTGTCGGATCGGAGATTATTTGTAAGAACGTTTCCAACCTTCTGATTGGTGTCATTAGTATCAGAGTCATTAGTATTGCTCACACACAAGTCAGAGCACATAATTGGGTAATGTCTCAAACATCTGATGAAAGCCTCACAGTAACGACTTGTATGATTTCTCTTAGGACATGTGAATCAAGTCCTCTTACTTATAACTTTGGCTTTCCGTTCTTCTAGTGATAACTTTTGTGCTTTGAAACACTCCTGACTTGCATGTGATTTGACACAGAACAAAGAGATAGGAACATTATTACCTCTTTATATATATATATATATATATATATATATATATATATCCCTTTTCGTGGAAACCAGAACATAAAAAAAAAAAAAAAAAATATATTTAATTCTGATCCACCTTGCTCTTGCTCTTTCTTTCTATCGGTAGTTTCCTTTGTCGACTCCTTTTCTATGCCAAAACTGGTTCGAGCAAGATTAATCCTTTCTTCTGACTCTACTACTCTTCTCAAAAAATCTAGTAGCGTTGACAGAATGTTAGTTTTATCGAAATTACCTTTATTTTCTTCACCCTCTTCAAATTCCTCATGTAGACTAACAAAATTCATGCAACGGTACTCCTGTGATGAAAACCTGCCAAGTCGATTGGATGACTGGAAGTGGTTCAGAATTGTTTTGCAAGATTTCACCAATAGAGGCAAAGAAAAAAACAACAAAATAATCAATTTCAGCATTGCAGAAATGATCGTTATTTTTCATCAAGAAATACTTCTGCCAGACTGATAGATCATATAACAATTTCACCCACGTCCTCCCGTACTGATGTTCAAGTTATTATTTGTTTAAAAAATAATATAAATTTAGTCGCTTTTGTACGCTCATTTTCCAATATTACTTTTATCACAAATGAATCCATTACTTTTTTCTCCAAGTATTCCAACGGAACTATTTGATTTTTGAGATACAGGTTGAATATGGAACTAAAAATGTATATTTTTCTCAATTTCTTTGAAATTACCCATTACCATCAGTTGATATCCCGGTTGAATATTATGATTAGATGTCTTTATAATTCGGTGGTACCTAAAGGTATCAACTAATAGTCAGTGGCGTCGAAAAAAAAAATAATTCTGAAACATTCTGAAAGCTCTTTTAATTTTAATCAAAAAATATATACTCATTACTTTTCGATAGGATTTCCCGATGGCGAAAAAAATATGTTAACATAATTTCGTGTACCAAAACTCCCCTTTGTGAAAGTTAAAAAGATGGGAAAAATTACAGAATGTTTCTTGTAGTTGTTCACTCTGATGTCTTATAAATTGAGAACATTGCGCGGCAATTTCTTCAGTCTGTCACTCCCAGAACAAACTACGTCACACACCTTGAGAAATTATTTTTTCCTCTCAGTACATTCGAATAAATGCTTGAATCTAAAAAGTTTTTGGTTTATATTTATTTTTTATAATTGTTTTTATTCATTAATGAAAAATGTGTTGTCCGCGCCACCATTCAGTCACCAATTTCCAATATATCCTAACCAAAAATCTTTGAATTCTTAAATTTCTACAATAAAAATCATCTTCTATTTCGAAAACCCAATACCAATTCCGCCATCTTTAATTTTTGAAATTTGACAAAAAAAACATGTTTTCCGTCCCAAAATACGTTTTTGATTCAATTTTGAATGGATCGGACCATAAATCACAAAACTCGCCCGCAATTTTAGATCCGCAAAATTGAGTTCTTCAATTTTGTTGAAAAATTAAAATCTCTGTCTTCAAAAATTCCTACTTACAAATTTTGAATCAAGTTTTTGAATCTTAAGCAAAAAATCGAACTCAAAAATTCCTATATACCACTTTTAAATGAAATAGGATCATAAATCAGAGAACTCGTCCGCCATTTTGGAGTTTCCACCTTTTTTCTAAACAAAAATGCCATAATACAAATTTTAAAGCACTTTCTCAATCAGAACTAATATAAAAATTGTATTGCAAGATTTGTGGGAGACAGAGATTGGGACAGAAAACGATACAAGTTAAATACATTTCTAGAAATAATACAGTTCTACAACTTATGAATATCAGTATATAATGAATAATAACACATCTTCTCAATTCCTTTGATCGTTGATAACTGTCAGTCATTCACCATGGAACAGCTTGTTGAAAACTCTCGCAACCATCCAAATCGTCATGAGTCCGACATGGCAACACTGCCGGACGCTGAAGGTATGCAATTTTCCCAAAAATAATAACTTCGTTCGCAGAAAACATAATATAATGTAAGGTATATAGGGGACGCTTAAATGTGGTATGATGAAAAGACGCTTGAAAAAACCAGAATATAAATTCGCAAGTTGTTAGTGAATCAATAATGATAAATCGATATTCTTCGCAATTCTGTGATCAGTAAACTCAGTGCTGCCTACTGGTTGGAAAAAAATCGAACATACGTCTGTGGACGCTGAAAGTATTCTTTTCGGAAAGACGCTAAAAGGATAAAGATATATATATATATATATATATATATATATATATATATATATATATATAAATATGAAAAAGACTAATATCGAGGGGACTGTTAAAAACAAAATGGAAGGAATTCAATGGACATAGCCCTCAGAGAAAAGTGCTAACCGTAGACACATGTTTCGGGCTCTCGGCCCTCATCAGTACGGTGGAGAAGTGCAAGGATGAACAACACTTGGTAGAAAACGACAAATCAACGGAGTCAACAAACAGAAGCCAGCCGCTCATTTGTGATTTCGGTCAGCAGACCCTGAATTCCAGGGCAACAACCAACGTCACCACGGAGGCAGCTATAGCTCCCTGCGAGACATCCGAGTCCAGGAATATAAATATGAAAGAGAGTAATATCGAGGGGACTGTTAAAAACAAAATGGAAGGAATTTAATGGACATAGCCCTCAGAGAAAAGTGCTAACCGTAGACACGTGGTTCGGGCTCTCGGCCCTCATCAGTACGGTGGAGAAGTGCAAGGATGAACAACACTTGGTAGAAAACGACAAATCAACGGAATCAACAAACAGAAGCCAGCCGCTCATTTGTGATTTCGGTCAGCAGACCCTGAATTCCAGGGTAACAACCAACGTCACCACGGAGGCAGCTATAGCTCCCTTCGTGACATCCGAGTCCAGGAATATAAATATGGAAGAGAGTTGTATCGAGGGGACTGTTAAAAACAAAATGGAAGGAATTCAATGGACATGGCCCTCAGAGAAAAGTGCTAACCGTAGACACGTGTTTCAGGCTCTCGGCCCTCATCAGTACGGTGGAGAAGTGCAAGGATGAACAACACTTGGTAGAAAACGACAAATCAACGGAGTCAACAAACAGAAGCCAGCCGTTCATTTCTCCACCGTACTGATGAGGGCCGAGAGCCCGAAACACGTGTCTACGGTTGACACTTTTCTCTGAGGGCTATGTCCATTGAATTCCTTCCATTTTGTTTTTAACAGTCCCCTCGATATTACTCTCTTTCATATTTATATTCCTGAACTCGGATGTCATGAGAGCTAGCTGCCTCGCTGGTGACGATTGGTGTGCCCTGAATTCAGGGTCTGCTGACCGAAATCACAAATGAGCGGCTGGCTTCGTTTGTTGACTCGTGATTTGTCGTTTTCTACCAAGTGTTGTTCATCCTTGCACTTCTCCACCGTACTGATGAGGGCCGAGAGCCCGAAACACGTGTCTACGGTTGGCACTTTTCTCTGAGGGCTATGTCTATCAAATTCCTTCTATATATAAATATATATATATATATAATATATATATATATATATATATATTTATATATATTTATATATATATAATATATATATATATATATATATATATATATATAAATATATAATATATATATATATATATATATATTCATATTAGGCTATGTGTGCTAGTTGGGTAGGCAGGAAGTATTCTCTTGTAACACTTATTCCAATATTTCGATTTCGACAAACTTAATTGACATCATCAGGGAAAACTACAATGTTGTTGAAATACAGTAATCAGTGACAAAACAGTGGATTTTGAAAATACTCACAGTGTCTATGAGGTTATGTGCTTTAGATGGTATAAAAAGACGTGTACATTACAAACATATTAAAAAACAATTCGTGAAATGTCAATAGAAGTAGTCATCACCATTCCATAACAATTATTTCTAATTATAAAATTTCTGTTAGGAATAACAATTATATTATTAATGTAAATAAAGAAAATTAAGTTTAGAAGAAGAAAATTTATTTTATGAGGACGAGTGCCGATCGTAAATATTGTGTAAATTTTTTGTTCGTACATAAATGTCCTATCTATAACTCTAATGTATAATCTTGACTATAACACATAACATGAAACTATTGCTCTCATAAAAATATGAACCAATATATAAACGAAGTTACTGTTGAAGATCCACTTACGTTAGTAACGTCAAGTATAGAAGAATGTAAGAGCCATTTGAACATCAGGTCCCACAATGATAAATTTTCATTAATTCACTTCCACATTAGTAGTATAGCAAAACATTTTGATGAATTATTGGTATTTCTGAATGAATTCAACGATTATTTTGATTGTATAGTACTGACAGAAACTTGGGAAATAAAAAATAAAAACCTTTTTAATATATCTGGATACGAAAGCATTTATAGTGGGAACCCAGCAAATCAAAATGATGGGGTTATCGTATATATACACAAAAAACATAGAATCGAGAACAATATTGAGGAAATTGGAATCCTGAGGGTTGTTAAGACAAAAATATTTTCATACAGGAAGCACATAACTATAACAGCAGTGTATCGACTACATTGTGTAGATAAAAACGTATTCATAGAGGATCTTGAAAATTATTTGCAAACACTTCATAAATCTGATATTCAAATACTAGTTGGTGATATAAACATCAACATACGAGAAACAAACCAAATAGTTGGAGATTATCTAAATGTTCTTTCTCAGTTTGGATTCAAATCGTACATAAATGAGCCCACACGAATAGAAGGGCAAACCAAGACAATTATTGATCATATATTCATGAAAAATAATTTTGTTCAAGAAAATGAGGTGAAGGCCATGATAATTGAGTCAAAAATAACAGATCATTATCCTATAATCATTAATTTTAACGCGTCACAAGAAAAAACGGAGCAAACTCAACACTCAATTAAATCTGTCGATTATAAAAAGCTAGAACTACTAGCAAGAAGGGAAGACTGGGGTAGTAATTTCAGCCAAAATACTAATGTTGATAATATGTCTGTAATTTTAACAACAAAAATAAAGAAAATAATGGAAAGGGTCACACGTCAAAAACCAATCCTATATAATGAAAGACCATGGATCACATCAGAAATGATTTTATGGATGAACACAAGGGACAAATTATTTAAGGAACATAAAAAATTTATAATTGAGAACAGTACAACAAAAGTATAAGAAAAAAAAAATACTGTCAATGAAATTTCAGGAAAGCATAAAAAAAGTCAAACTGTCGAACTGAAAGAAATAAAAACAGAAGAAAACTCAATAATCACTAACAATCTCGATATTGCTAATGTATTTGTTAACCATTACTCAACTGTGGGTGAAAAAATGGCTAAAAAAATCAGGCAAGAAGCACAGGAGGTAATACCTCAAAATGTGAATACTGTGGGTGATACTATTTTCCTAACACCATGTGATGAGGCTGAGATATTGAATATAATTAAAGAGCTGAAGACAAACACGCACCTGGGTATGATGGAATTTCTGTGAAAGTTATCAAAACATTAGCTGAATATATAGCGAAACCTTTATGTATTTTGATAAACGCTATTTTTACCACTGCCATATGCCCTTCAAACTTCAAAATAACAATTGTTAAACCTGTATTTGAGTCGGGTGGAAGAAACAAAGTAAACAATCACCGTCCAATAAGCATAATATCCAATCTGGCAAAAATATTCGAAAAAATCCTCAAAAAACGTTTAATGGCTTTCACAGAGAGACATCATATAATTTCAGATTTCCAATTTGGTTTCCAAAATGGAAGATCAACTTCTGATGCCATAGTTAACTTAGTCACACAAATATATGGACACTTAGATAAAAAACGCCCATGCCTGGAAGTATTTATCGATTTGGCCAAGGCCTTCGATACCATTAGTCATGAAAAATTACTGTCGGAATTTAATAATCTTGGTATCAGAGGTCTGGCAAATGATCTAATCAGAAACTACCTCAATGAAAGAGTACAAATGGTTTAAATAGACGGCGTACTGAGCGACCCATTAGAAATTTAATACGGAGCTCCCCAGGGTACTGTTTTAGGGCCAATCCTGTTTATATTATATCTGAATGATATGTTATCCATTGATATTTCTGGAAAATTGGTCTCATATGCTGATGATACAGTGCTAATGATTGATGGAACAACCTGGGAAGATGTAATATCTCATACAAGAAACGATATTGACACTATAGTTAATTGGCTTGATGATAGTTTCCTGACAATAAATATTGATAAAACATCTTACATTCCCTTTTGTAGTAACAATCATGATTTTCCTAATGCACCAAAACATCAATATTCATTTAACCAGCAGAAATAAGAACATAACTTGAAAAAATCCTTCAGTTAAATATCTTGGAATACACATTGACCAAAATCTAAAATGGAAAATACACATAGACTATCTTTGTGAAAGACTCAGAGCCCTTTTGTATGTTTTTCGAACACTTAAAAATATACTGAGTATCAGTGATATGCGCAGTATATATTTTTCGTTAGTTCAGTCTCTTTTAATGTATGGAAATCTAGGATGGGGTGGGGTCTATAGTACAACTGTACAACCGCTCATGGTATTACAGAAACGATTTCTCAAAATTATCTATAATTTAAATTTTCGTTTCCCATCGGCACAAATATTCCAATATTGTGAACTGATGAGTTTGAGATATCTTTACTTTAAACAATTATTAATATTTATATTTCACAACAGAAATAATTTCAAAAATCATCAACATGGACATGAAACCCGACTGAAAGCGAGTAGCCTAGATATACCGAAAATGAACAAAGCTATTGGGCAAAGATCAATTACATATATTGGACCCAAATTATTCAATCTTGCTCCAGATCATATGAAAACGGAATATGTGTTTAAGTTTTCAAGATTTCGGTGATCAAATGGCTCAAAAATGAAAATATAACACTACTATGAACAAATTTTACTGAATTAATCTCTCAATTTTCACATTATTTTTTCATCCCCACCTAGCACATTGAATACTTTTATGTAACACGAGTTTGTATTTTGTATTTTATATTGTAACATTTAATATTTTTATACGTTTACACATTCAAATTTTTATGATTTACATTTTTACATTACCTACACGTTTAGAGATTTTATACTTTTAGATTTTATATTTAGATTTTTTATTTAATGTGTCTTTTTTTCACTTCTATTGATATTGTTAATACTATTTAGAAATATAAGCATTATAATGTTTGCCCGAGTATCTCAAAATACATTATATCTCGACCATCTTCAAAGGAAAGAATTACGATATTGATGTTGCACAGACAAGTTTTCCAAAAACTTAAGTGAATCATCAATACCTATGTTTCCGCTGATATAAATTCAGTAATAAGACTCGGTTTGACAAACCTTTCCTTCTACCTATATTAATCGCCCATTTTTTTCTATTGTATGCTTTTATAAATTCATGTAATTTGGTGATTGATAAAATACTACTACTACTACTACTACTTAGTCAAGACCTTTCATACATCTCTTCCGTATATAACCAATAATACTCCTGAATTTACTAGAATTTTTAAACCATTTGAGAACATTGAAATTGCGTATAACACGGTTTTAACTATCAATTCTCTCTTCACGAAAGTGAAAATTGAAAGTCCTTTAACTCATCAATCACATGTGGTTTATTTTATTCATTGTTCTAATTTTTCTAATGAATATATCGGACAAACGAACAGATTATTAAAAAATAGAATTTGTGCTCATAAGAGAGATTGTAGATTGCACCCGGACAGATGTGCACTTAGTGAACATGTGCATGATGAAGATCATAATATTAATTTTGAGGCTGCTAAAATCTTAGCGAAATAATCTTACAAATACAAAAGACTTTTTCTGGAGATGGCCTTCATCTCACAATCACCCTCATGTTTCAACAAAAAAACGGACATCAAACATTTAAGTGAAATATATTCATTCCAATTGCACTTGGATCAAAATCCATACAATGGAAGGGATGTTAATTCCCAATCTACACTTCAAATTCTCAGTGCCATTATAATCGATTTCTAATGGTTGCTATCCGCGCTCAGTTTACAAATTTCTCGATCCATGGTTAGGTTCAGTCGGTCTATGTTTACACTCAAGTATAGTTTCACGCTATCCTGATTCCCAAAGGGAATCCGAGAATAGATGGGAAACACAGACCAATCTGTCTTTTGGACTGCCTTGGGAAAATATATGAATACCTATTGAAGGCCAGGCTGGAAGAGGAGTAAGGAAACAGAGAGGGCATAGCCAGCACCCAGTTCGGCTTCATAGCCAAAAGATCAACGGTAGGAGCCATCAAGCACGTGCTGGAGAGGCTGAACAGTGATCGGAAGGTATGGGAAGCGGTGATCATGATTGACATAAAAAATGCCTTCAATACGGCAAAGTGGCACCTGATAAAGCACGAACTGGGCCGGCTTCAAATTAGCCCCTACTCACGCATGGCAATCGGGAGTTACTCTTCGAGTCGAGAGCTGGCCTCTGGGAAAATAAGGATGAACCTGACACAGGGTGTCCCGCAGGGTTCCGTACTCGGTCCCACTTTGTGGCATCCTAACGCTGGACCTCCCGAGGAATTGCGCAACCGTCGCGTACGCGGACGACCTTGCACTTATAATCACGGCCGACAAAAGTGACGACCTGATGCGCACTGCCAACCAGAGCCTAGCAATAATTGAACGCTGGACGGAGGATAATGGGTTAGAGATTGCCCCGCAGAAAACCGAGGCTATCGTAATCAGGGGACGCAGGAAGAGGGAAGGAATTCGCTTCGAGTGGGCTGGCACGGAGATAATTCCAAAAAAATTCGTAAAGTATCGCGGGGTTTGGCTTGACGACAAACTGATACTTAATAAACACGTCAGGGAGACCTGTGACAAGGCGAATAGGCAGGTGACGGCCCTAACGAGGATCCTTTCAAACATAAGGGGACCTGGCCTATATAAGAGAAGAGTGATGTACGGAGTGGTGCAGTCCGTCCTCCCATACGCGGCTCCCGTGTGGGGCGATGTCACCAGAGTGAAGACATACAGGGGCATGTTGATATCAACGCAGCGGAAGATGCTACTTCGCGTGGCCATGGCCTATAGGTTTGTGTCGGCTGATGCACTGTGCGTCATAACGGCAATACCGCCAATGGACCTCATGATAGAGGGAAGGATACGTCTGGATTCCATTCCCAATCTGACTGAAAGGGGAAAGAAGGAAGAGAGGGACAGGACCATTGAACAATGGCAAACGCGATGGGATGGAAATACTACTACTGCTCAATGGACCAGAAGACTCGAATGTAGCCATAAGGGCACAAATAACTATGTATTCCAGTCCCTAAGCGGGCATGGGTCTTTCAGAAAATATACCTATAAGATAGGAAAAGCCGCGGACGATTGGTGCTTTTATTGTGGTGAATGGGATGACCCAAATCACACAATATTTGGATGCAAGGGATGAGAACGAGAGCGACACAACGCGGAAATGGCCTTGGGGGTAACAATTATGCCTGAGAACATGATCGGACTCATAATCACTGATGAAAGAAGATGGCAGGCGTGCTACAATTTTTCAAGACAGGTGATGGAGGTTGAAGAAAGGGAAGAGAGGGCTATGCAAAGGCAGGACCGATTCCCAATAAATGATGGAGATGAACTGTGAAATTTAAGTCTGTGATACCTATGTTTGTGATATTTTAGTATAGTATTTTATTTATTCATGTACTGTCCTTGAAGCGACGTGGAGAACCCATGCGAAGATAGAGAAAGGAGCAGCTGCATGGTACGCCGCCTATGCTTGACGCTATGTCGACAAGATGGTCCCAAGCATAGGAGGGTGAGGGGGGGGTTTTAGTCGGAGTTGCGCCCGACACTAACTGAGCTGATTGACACAAGGCCCAGGTGCCAAGCAGTTTCCCCCTTCAGAACAAAAAAAAAAGTATAGTTTCACGCAGGAACGTTCCTAATGTCAATAGTCAACCTCATAAAATAACTTTTCTTCTTCTTCTGAACTTGATGTTTCCTTATTCACATTAGTAATATAATTGTTGTTTCTAACATAAATTCAATAATTGAGGATAATTGTTGAGGAATGGTGATTACTACTTCTATTGACATTTCACGAATTGTTTTTTAATGTGTTTGTGATGTACACGTCTATTTTATACCATCTAATGCGCATAACCTCATAGACACTGTAAGTATTTTTAGAATCTACTGTTTTGTCACTGTTTACTGTATTTCAACAATATTGTAGCTTTCCCTGATGATGACATTGAAGTTTGTCGAAATATTGGAATAAGTGTTATAAGAGTATACTTCCTGCATGCTGCCTACCCAACTAGCACACATAGCCTGATCTTAACGAGTCCAGCAAATACTACCTCTCTCCGAAATATATATATTTAACCAGTAAATGTTACAAATACTTATCTTATTTACTGGTTAATTTCTAAAAATGCCGAGAACAATCATGGCATATTATGTTGTGATTGAACAAGTGTATAAAACAGCGATTGGGGTTGGAATTGAGTCATATGTCAATTGTCATATTCAGTATTCATTTGTGATTCATTATTACCAATATTATTACTCAATTTTTCGGAAACAGGTTCATTAGAGGATTGGTCTATAGACGGAGTGCTATATAGAATCTTCTTCAATAAGGATAAGGGATATGAATTTGGTTTAAAGAGGTTGTGGATTTTTTTTGTGGATAGATGGATTAGAGATACGTAGAACTCGTTGCATCATCTGCTTGATCAAATGTATTTTTATAGATTGTATAGATGGTAGGACCAATAGATGGTAAGACCAATAGTTCATAAATCTACCAGCATTGATAGGTTTTCTGTCCAGTCAACCAGTATCGTGTTATTGAAAGTACGTATAAGTTACGTATATACATTCATCATCCTTCTTTTGATCTCTAAACGTGGAAGGGCTAGGATAATGTCATCCACATATTTTTTTATGGAGAAAACTTTAAATTTCAAATTTAAGACAATATCTAGCAAATCATCCATAACATAGTTTGCTAAAATGGGACTTATCTTTGCGCTCATGGGTGTGTCAAAAGTTTCACTGTGAGTTTGGTTGTTGAAAGAAAAGTTTGTATTGTTAAAAAGAAATGTTAAAAGATTGATGAAGTCATCTTCACCAATGCTGCAATTATTATATTATAGATCTTTCACTTTTGTAGCTCCCTGATAATGACTTTGTACCTCTGGAATCTCCTGGCACACCGACCTCTCTGAAAAGCGGCGTTGCAAGATCTCGTACAATTCCTGGGGGCAAACAAACCATCATCAACAAATCAAAGAAAATAAAATGGCAAATTTTGGCTGCTGCAAATCACGATCAATACCAGCATACCTAATCTGTGAGAACTGCTCAACAGTTTTTCATAAATCATGTATTATGAAACATAAGGATAACTTCAATTTCATAAAAGACCACAAAATCATTTGCTGTGTGAAACCAAAAGAACTAGAGGAGGAAATCAGTATACTTGAACAAACTATAGAAGTGCTTACTGAAGAAACACAGGAAAAAAATAAATTCATTGAAAAACAGAATACTGAGAATAGTATGCTGATGCAGGAAGCCCTGAGAGTAGAGAGTGAGTTGAATGAATTAGTCGAGAGTCAGAGCAATACCATCACAGAAGCAAAAGACCACATACGAGAACTCGAGGATTATATCGACTGCATTAAAAATAAACCCGTTAAGACAACAGCTGTCCAAACGATCTCCTCGGTAAATGAATCAATGAGCAGTAGAGACGCTTAGAAGGAAAACATGTATCCGTCAGCACACAAACAGAACAAGAAAGAAACACGGAATCCAGTCAATCGTACAAAACCACATAAAATCCCTTGCCGACCAGAAACAAAAAATATAAAAAACTAGCAAAGAAATTGAAGAGAATATTAATGCACCCAATCATAATCCTAAAATATTGATTGTAGCAGGCACACATGGCAGAAATCTATCAAGGATGTTGACAAAGCAAAATAAAGATTTTGTAATTGAATCAATCATAAAATCAGATGCTCATGACAGGGATATCATACAAACTTCAATGAGTAGTGCAGAAAAGATATGCAAGCAAGACGTAGTAATCATCTGGACAAGTGAACCTCATATAATACTGATTGACGAATTCATTATGAGGGGTGGGGGGGATGAGTGGTCTGTGATTGGTCGGAATGGTGGCAGCCATGTTGTGTATGGGAGTGTGTGATTGAGAGTGGGGGGTGGAGAGAGCTGTGATAGGTCGTGGGAGTGGTGATAGCCGCCGGCCGCTATCCAATAGCCGAGCAGCATATTGAAATGGGGGTGTCAACCAATATCCGTCAACGGCATTGGTCGGACGGAAGTGTCACGTGATCAGTGAATGGCGGCGTCCATTTTGGAAAGTGGGAGGAGCCAGCGATGATGCGGCTATGACTCAACCGATAAGTCTTTGCAGGAATATTATCTACGTCAGCACTTCTTATCAGTTGTTTATTTAAGCGACCGGATATCGACGGCATCCTTTGTTTACATTAACTGAGATAAGATATCGGCGGCATCCTTTGTGAAAGAGTTTGTTTACATTAACAAGATAAGAGAGTATGCAGCTGCACGCTCGAACCGTGGGATAACTTCATTCAGTGTTGGAACGATTACTATTCGTATTTGTATCTAAGCTGACTAAGGCACTGTCGGCG
>JAFIRS010005520.1:0-55223 GCA_018342105.1 Gonioctena quinquepunctata
CTAGAGTTCCTTTTTAAAGAAATTTTTTTCCCCAAAGCCCAAAATTTTGGGGGTGGTGAAAATTTTTTTTTTAATCATAGGGATTTTTGGGAAAATTTTTTTTGGAAAAATTTTTTTTGGGAAAAAAACTCAAAAAGCCCCCAAAAAAAAAAAAACAGGGGGAAAAGGGGGATGATTGAAAAATCTGTTTTGGGGAAAACCACATCATATTTAAAAACCTTTTATGGGGAAAAAATTAATAAACCCCATTAATTAACCGGGGCAGAGGGTTTTTTTTTTTTTTTCCTCTTTTTTTTTATTGCTGGTTTTTGTTTTGGGTGGATCAAATACGGGGGTCGATTACCAACATTTTTTTTTTTTGTTTTATTTTGTTCTTTTTTTTATAAGCCCATATGATTATGATATTTATAAATTTTTTTTCTTCTCCTTTTTTAAAAAAACCCCAAAAGGGCCCCCCCAAAAATAAGTAAATTGTTTTCTTGATCTTTTCCCCCCCTTTTTTCCCCCCCTTTTTTTTTTCCGATGATTGTTTTTTCTTTTTAGGCAATTTGTATTAAACTCTTTTTTTTAATAATTCCAAAAAAAAAAAGTTTGATTCATTTTTTCCTTATTTTGAGGGGGCCTTCAGATTTAAAAAAAAGATAAGCCCCTTTTTAAAAATTTACGAATAACATCTATTTTTTGTTTGATTGATGAACAACAAAAAAAATTTTATAAAGGGAAAAAATTGATCCCTTTTCTTTTTTTGGAAAATTTTTAATTCCAAATGGGGGGGTTTTTCCCAAAAATTTCCCCCATAAAAAAGAAAGGTTTATTATAGATAAGGTTTAAAATGGGGATATGTTCCTTTTAATTTTTAAAAAGGGAAAAAAAATTATTTGAATTTTTTAGATCAATCCAACGGGATTTTTTTAAAAAAGGGTTTGGGGGCCCCTTTTATTATTTCTTTTTTTTTTATTTTTTAAAACGGGCCCCATTTAAAAAACCCCCATTTATTCCCGTTGCCAATCAAAAATATCATTTTGAAGGAAAAAACCCCCCTTTGGGGAAAAAAAAATTTAAACCAGGGGAAATTATTGGGAAAATTGTTTAAGTCCCTTTACCCCCCAGAGTTCAGAAAAAATTTTTTTTTTTTTTTTTTTTTAAAAGATGGATCAACAGAACTCAACAGAATTTGGGTCCTTAAAAATTTTGAATTTATTTGTTTCCCAAAAAAATCCCAAAAGCAAGGAACCCCAAAAAAAACTATAAAGATATGTTTAAAAACCCCCTGAATTCATTGGGAAAATGGGAGTTCATTGATTTTCATTTAAATCAGGGGCACCATCATCTATATAAAAAAATAGAAACCAAATTTTTCCCCCCTCTTGTCTGAATGAATACCTTCATAAAATTGACATGGGAGATCAACTGAAATCGTTATCGTTAATTTTTTGATTATTTTCAACTAACCAATGTATGGTTTTCACTATGTAACCATTGTATGAAAATGACATTGATACCACTAGACTTTTTACAATCGACCATATCCATAGAACATTTGAAGGTATTGTATTGTTTTCTGTAAAAAATATTTACTTGTTGAATTTCTAATTTCCACACTGAAAGTAGAGTTGGGGGAAAATTTAATGGATGAAGCCTCTTTTTCCAGATTGACTAATTTGTGTCAACATTTTGGTTGTTCGTATGCATAATTTTCGAAAACATTTAATATTTTATTTTTGTAAAATTTCCAATCTGTAAGCAACGTTGGCAGGCAATCAATTTCGTGATTGTCGCTCGACCTTACCCAGAGTATCAAACGTTTGTAATACTGTTCAGAATATAGGTGTAGTATGCATATTTTTCTAGAAACTGAATATTTTATATTTGGAAAATTTCAATTCTACAACATTGGCAGAAAATGTTCTGAATGCCGATCGACTTTTTTCCCGAATGAAAAAAAAGTTTCCCCCATAATTAAAGTTGTTAGTATGAATAGTTTTGGAAAAAAAGGAAGGGGAAATTTTCCCCGGAAGCATAAAATTTCATCGATGCCGCGGACTTAACCCCGAGGTAAAAAACAGCTTGCATTATTTGTAGTTTGTTAGTTTGCATAGTTTTCTATGAAATAAATCATTTTTTTTTTTTGTAAACTTCAATTTTAAAACCCTGTGAGCAACGTTGGCAAAAAATTGTGGTTACCGCCGGTTTCTACTCCCTAGTGTAGAAACATATCATTATATTTGGAGTTTTTAGTTTGCAGAACTTTAGTCGATTACCGTTTTTCTGATTCCTCCAAAGATATTGAATTATCGACTTGAAAATTTAAAGGAAAAATTTCGTTCGAAATTAAAGCCGTAATCATTTCTGTAATTAATATTTGATTTTTATTATCTTACGTTGCTATTGCCGATACCCGGAATCCTAAACAGTATTTTCCATAATGAACAACATCATCAAAATGGTCGACATAACCATAGCTTTCGTCAAAATTTCCAGACTGAAAAGGTCCCTGATTCACTCCTTCTGGAAATTAGCACTGGCATCAAAATCTGAAACAAGGATCATTTTAAGGCACTGTGATCCATAGGATCACTGAAGTTGAAGAGAATAATTACATTGGGGGAATAGAATAAAACAGCATTAGGGAAAAAGTGAATGCTATTCTGAAAATGAATGTTATTCTGTTAAAAATGAAATATCCGTTTCCCCCGCATTTTCCTAGTGTTTGGTAAGGATTTTCCTGTAGCAACCAAATGAAGCTTGCAACTCCTTCCTTTTCAAGCTTTCATTTAACTTGCTTCATTCGTATTCATTCCGTGACTCGTTCTGTCATTCTTTCCGGTTTTAAATTTGTAATCCATTTTGGAGCACTCGCCGACATCCGATTAAGCTGAAATTTCATAATTCCGGTGACAATGCATTATGAATTTTTTTTTAGAGAAAAACGAAATGGCGGCTTCAATATGGCGGACGAGTTTCGTGATTATGGTACGATTCGATTAAGAATTGGTATAGTTACTCTAATCCCAATTGGAACGGCAACAAAAATAAGAGCACTACGAGGAGTGTTCATATGCACTGCCGGCAAATGGGAAATTTATATACTACCAGTGTTTTTACTTTGAAAGCGTTCCTGGTACAATCATGAATAAGTTCTGTCGTGTGGCCCTAGTTGCCCAGATTATTAGCAAAGGCGTTATCAAATTTATTTGAGGAATAAATGCTCGGCTAGCTGGATTGGACACTTGTTACCTGAAGCCGCATGATTTCCCCAGTCCACAATATTCCTTAATCAGTGCCGTGTGTTGGTGAGGTTAGGAATTATCCATTGAAATTTGACAGATGTACATGATTCCGGTGATAATGCATTATGAAATTTTAGTTAGAAAAAAAAAACAAATGGTGGATTCCATGATTATGGTACGATTTGATTCAAAATTCGTATGTGGTGGTTTTTGGAGAAGAAAATTGTTTATTTTTTGTCAAAATCCAAAAATTTAAAATGGCGGCTCCAATATGGCGGACAAGTTTTGTGATTATGGTCCGATTCGATTCAAAATTGGTATGTGGGGGTTTTTAGATCATGAATTTTCTGTCAAAATTCATAGTTCGAAATGTTGGCTCCACAATGGTGGAGTAGTTTTGTGATTTTGGTCCGATTCTATTCAAAATTTGTATGTGGGGGTTATCAGAGTCGGAGATTATGAATTCTTTGTCAAAATTCATCAAATTGAAACGGCGGCTCATAGAATTTTTGTTGAAAAAAAACAAAATGGCCTTCCAGGATGGCGAACTAGATTTACGATTCGATTAGAAATTGGTATGTGGTGGTTTCAGGGTCGAAGATTATGATTTTGCCTCCAAAATTGATAAAATCAGATGGCCGATGATCAAAATTCCAAATACAATATGGCGGACGAATTTTGTGATTATGGCCCGATTTGATTCAAAATTGTTATGTCGAGGTTTTTTGGATCGGAGATTATGAATTTAGTCGAAAATTATTGATTTTTAGTTGAAATCAATAATTGAAGATACAAAATGCACAAAATAAAATAATCATTAAAAAACCTTTTTAAAGACAAGCTTTTGTATTCGAACTGAAAACTTTTGCCGACAATTTTTGATTCTGTAACTCACGGAATAACCTGCGTCACTCATCCAAAAGCAATTATTTCTTACTTTTGAGTGCTTTTGAATAAAAGTTTGTCTTTAAAAAGGTTTTTTATTAATTATTTTTATTAGCTTCACTTGTAACTAAGAAACACTATAATAAAATCTTGGGAGTCACATTCAACCTACTTCTGATTGTATATGTAATTTGGATTAGAATACTATGATTTGGTATCTTGGAGCTGATCTGATGATGAAGCCAAAAGGCGAATAGTAGAACTCTTCAGTGGCTACTAGTGAAATTTGGTGAACGCAATGAGGCCGTTCTCAGCATAATTACAATTCAAAGATTTGGCTGAGAACCATTGCATTTGGTTCCCAGCATATTCGCCAAAATTAAGTTATTAATATCATCCATCCCATGTGGATGAATCAGACGAAGACTTTTCTCCAGTTGTCTTTTAGTCTTCTGTAGCAATATGGACCAAGAAGTTCAAAATAAAATAATAGTTTAAAAATACTAAAAAAAACACGCATATATGACAATAAGGAATAAAAAGTTGGGAATGATGAGAAGAAAATAATCAACCAAAAAATATGATTTTATGTAAAAATAGCATTGGGTGCTCTCCACTCACTTCTCATAATGATATTAAGATAACTGATATGAAGCATCACGCTTTTTCACATAGAAGATAATTTTTTGTGTCAATGACTTTATCCTTATAATTTTCAATTTTTGTATTTTGCCAATATGCTGATTTTTTTGTTTTTAAACTATAATTGGTATAAGACATACATACTACCAGTGCGTTCAAATTGATCTATCAACTTGAAATGAAGACACCCGTGGAGGTATTGCTTCTTGATACTTTTGATGGTAGATTCTGCTTGCTAATGAAGGATTTCTGTCATCTTCACCAATATAGTAGATAGACCATATTCATTGATTCTTCGCGAGTGAAACTCATTATTGACAATCAGTCGTGTACATTTATTTAAATTACACGGATGTGTCAAATTTTACGACAGCGGTCTACTCGGTTCCTTTCTATTAAAAAAAAACATCATAATTTATTATTTTGCGATTTCACAAAGTAGACGACACAAACCCTATAACAACGAAAATCTTTTGGAAAATGCAATGCAATGATGCAATGAAATATAGGGTGACGCTTTTGAAAAAGTCGAGTTATTGCTATTTGTAATTTATGATATTGAAAAAATCGTAGTTGGCGATGGAATATCGGCTCCGAGTTTGCCTCCATTTCAAAACATGTGCTGAAGCCTGAGGAATCGACTGGAAAAAAGTTGATTGACTTATCTTGAAGGGTTCTGAAGTTACGAATTTTCCTGTGCGTCTATAAGTTGAAAAATATTGCAGATAAATCTAAGAAATCAAGTTGCGTTATATCCACCATTTTGTAGCAAAAAGAAAAATGGGGGTTTGTATTCCCAAATTGGCTATAATTTATCCAATATTGATTTCAATATTGATATTGGTAATTCATATATCAAGTTATATAATTTCAAAGTTTATTTGGAAATTAAATATTATGAACTAATAACAGAAAATCATTGTGAACTACTTAGCAATCTATTCATATTCTTTGTTTGCCCTAATGCTCTTTCGCCTGAAATTTGCTCATTCGTGTTGCATTCGGCAACACTTCTGTTAACCAAATAAATCATACTTCTACGAACCTCTGGAAGAGACACCCCAAATAAAAATTTTTATATTTCTAAAATTCCGACTTATAACTCGGAATTTTACACCAAAATTCCGACATATAGCTCGGAATTTTAACACTCCGGGTTATAACTCTAGGAATTTTGAAATTCCGAGTTATAATTCGAAACTTTAAAATTTCGAGTTATAAGTCGGAATTTTAAAATTTCGAGTAATAACTCGGAAGTCATAAGTCGGAATTTTAGAATTAGCGATAATTTTATTTTGGGTGTCCCTTCCAGAGCTTCGTACACTTCTACTTACATATTGTGTGCTTGAAATTTCCATCTCTGAATATCTTACTGCATTCTTCGGATACTCCAGCGTAATTGGTGTGGAAAAATATATCTTGGAAATAATCAACAAAATCAACATTCTGATTTTCGCTACTTGTCTCATGAAATAAAATGCTGAGTAGTAACAAAGAAAAGTGCATTCTCCTCATGTTCTCTCTGATGCGTTATGGAATAAAATGAGTAGGAAAAATATAATGGTAATGAGTTTCTCCTAATTAATATTCAATGTGAAAACAGTGGTGGCTGAAAGGGATTTTATTTTTTTATGGAATTAATTATTGTCTATTTATACAGAAACAACACACTAATGCACTCTGACCAATAAATCAATCAATCACAGTTTACTACTGAAATATTGCGAACGACATTGAAACCGAATCACGTACGCGATGCGTTATATAAAGGTCATAAGAGCCAGAACTTTCTTGATATTCCTACAAACACTCAAACACTCGCTCTGCGGGGCGAATAATAGACTGTGGCGTAGTTTAATTGGTTTTGTAATAATGTCTCTCTCGTCATTATCAAAAGACATCGGTTCATCGTGATAGGGCTCCAATCTTTCCAGGTGAACAACATTCTTCTTAGTTCTAGGGCTGTGCTGTATTGTGGAAACCACAACGTTCATCCTCTCCTTCACCTCGTACGGTTTTTGCTAGAACAGTGTTGGTTTGGGAAATTATTTTTCCATGGCAGCAAAGATGTATTCGTTGCCATCATCAGTCATGAAAAATATCCCAGCTACATCAATGGCAATCAGTTCGGATAAAATAACTATGTTGTATTTCTTCATTTCACCACTAGACTTTGTCTTGGGATCTATAATTGCTCCGCACCCTGGACATCTTCTGCACCCGCTTTCTACATCGTTCCGACATTGAACCCAGATGAACCCTCCCCTGATCTTCTTCAAGGTCTTATTGGCTTCCAGAAGACCTGCTCTTCAATCATTAGTTTCCTTCAAGTCTTCGCTTATCCTATTCCTGGGCAAAATCAGCTGACTTCCACTCTTGTTTGAATAATCCATTTTCTACAACCAGTAAATCCCACTGTGCCTTGAAGATGGGATCTTGGCCTGAAATATCTGTCTAAGTTCCAACCGGTTTTCTATTCCTGTCTCATGTATGGAGTAGCTCAAAGGTCTCGTTCGTCCGATATTAGCGTCTCATTCATTCTATTTCTCTGACTTCGCTCAGATGCTCTTCTAGAAAAGCCATCCGTGTTGGTATTTTATCGTTCTAGGCGATGTTTGCTATCGAAATTATCTTCTCTCTCATGGGGAGATCTTGGGTAATTCTTCTGATTCTGTTACTATGCATGCAGAAAGCTCCGTTTCCACTAGTCGGCATGCTTTCGAAGTATTGGCTGTTTCAGTTCCTTAATATCTGCTCAAAAACACGCTGGATAATTCAATCCTCGTCGCTGAGGTGGAAGGTGATGACAAACGTGCAGGTAACCTCCCCCTACAATTTTTCTCTTGGCGCTCCAGATGATCTCACTCTCGTAGGTGAGTTATAACTAGAGAGGAAAGGAGGGTCCTCGCTAGTGATGACTAACGTAGTGGCAAACTCACCAAGCAATCACTCTAGAAATGTGCACTCTTCTCATTGAGTTTCAGTATCTCCAGTATTGCACTGTGCATCTGTTCCATAATTTTGCTCAGTTTTTTTTCCTGAAGTATTTCTTCAATCCATACTGCACTTGCTTCTGGCTTCGAGCTGTTGAATGCTTCGTTCACTTTGTTATGAGCACTCCTTATCAAGTATTTTAAATATAGCCATATGTAAACTGAAACTGAAGAATGCCAATATAATGAATCAATTTTCGTTCGAAATCAAAGTCGGCCGCGTTAATAATGTAACACCCCATAAAAATATCAAAGAAACTATTAAATCATGACAGCTACGATCTAACCGCTAAACCACATCGCTCCTATTACGAAGGGACAGTTATTTTTATTTCTATTGAACCCAAAGATGCGACTAGGTAATTAACGATTCTTCGACAACGGGGAATAAAACATAAACTCTTAACGATCGCTTCTCACAGAGACCGCTGTCCCATTAAATTAACATATCATGTCGGCGTGTCTACTCAAGACGACTCACCGACACATAAGTAATATTTTATTGTTTTGGGCGGTATCGTTTGAATACTAACGCTATATATATAAGATTCTCCATACTAGCTCTCTCTCCTCTTCATTCAGAATCCAGTCGTCGATCTAGTCAGTCAGTACAAAGCTAGTTCTGCTTCATTATGAAGCGAATAAAAGTAAAGTTTGATTTCAATTAGAGAAGATGAAGTCTCATCTTCCTACGCGAAATAAGCATAGACTCCGTAGAGTTTATCTGAAGTAGCAAATTAATCAACCATATGCAGAATGATTGTGAAAGTGTAATTCATCAGAAATCATCTCAGTAATAACTAAATCAATGGAATTAATATTCATCAAGAAGCTAAATAATCATATTGCAACAAGTGAACGCGTAATATAATTCGGAAATAAAACGGAATAATTAAGTCTAAAGTAAAATATTGTGAATTACTTCAGTGGAGGGTAAGAAATCAAACTGTTTATTTGGCAAGGCATATATGTATAGTGTAATAAGAAAATATTGCATTATTGATTTCATAGTGGAAGAAATTATTGATTCAACAAAAGTAAAATTATTATCAAATGTTTAAAATAACTGAAGAACAGTTATTTTAATTGTCAGCTCATATTGTTTCTCATTTTAAATTATTGTTTATTCAATCTCATTTTGACTTTCTATAAATTTTTTCTCGCAAATTATACCAGGTGTATCAATAGTTGTTTTTATATTTTAGAAAATACATATATATATATATATATTATTACAAGTCCTAATTGTATTATTATTCTGAAACAATCTGAAATTGGTCATTGTACTGTCAAATTAAGTCCCCCGCTTCATTACATACTGAGTGAAACAAAATCTCAAGCCGCTCTGAGATGTTGTTCCGTTGTTGGTCATTAGACAGATAACGCTCAGTATGGTTAATGCATAGCTAAGTTAACAAAAACTAACGAGCAGTTATGATATTTGGTGTCAGGTGTCGAGGGTGTAATTACAGGAAAATAACGTTTGTATGTTGATTTTCGCAAAAGATGTCAAACTCTAATTTACTCGATGCAAATAAGAATGAAAATTTAGTAAAAAATTGTTTTTCTCGTAAAAATATTATCAGAATTTGTGTAGTTAAAAGTGTGCATATATTACAGTTTGCACTAAGGTTGTCATATTGGAAATTCATCTGGAAAAAGATAATTGCAAATATAGAATAAATTTTAATATTGTTTGTGGAATGCTAAAAGGAATGAAATTGTAGAAATATTCAGTAACGAATAAGGTCAGAAAAGTATTGAAAAAATTGGAAAAAAAAAATATAAGAAAAGTATTCAGAAGTAATATCAGTACAGAGAGTTTGACGAGTGGAAAATCAAAACATATATAGCGTTTATACAAGGCTGATCTCAGAAAGTTTTCGGAAAAGAAAGTGAAAAAAATTTTCAATGGGGATTTTTATTAAAATTGTTAAATCATGGAAACTCCGACAACAGTGCCGTGGACTGGTAGGATCAACTATGAACCTACCATTATTATCAGTGTGGATAATTTACCTTCTTTTAATGGTACTACAGATATCAAAGATTTTATTTGTGAAATTGAGTATTTGGCAGCTGTAGCAAGATGGACAGACAGATAAGTTCCATAGTCAGATTAAAATTGACAGGAATCGCCAGAATATTTATAGATACAGATGATAAATTAAAAACTACAATAAATTGGCCTGAATTTAAAAAGGAATTATTGCAGCAGTTTAGCAGATTGAAATTACCTGGAGAAGAAGAAAAAGAATTTTTGAATTGTCATCAGAAAAATAGTGAATCAGTTAGAAATTTTTCCATAAGATTGAGAGCATCCGCAGCGAAATTACGAAAATTTACAGGAATTAATAGGGTTGATGATGTATTAAAGCAAAAATTTGAACAAGATACGCTTGTGCAATTTTGTATGGGATTGCTAGATCCTGTAAGGAAAAAAGTTTTATCTGCCAGTCCTGTCAGTTTAAAAGAAGCCATCAAATTAGCAGAAAAAGAAGAATTAATTGAGACACTAACAGCTCAAACTAATATGAATTTTAGAAATTTCAATACGAATAAAATAGTGTGTACACATTGCAATCGTAAGGGTCATGAAGAAGTAAATTGTAAGAAGAAAAATTGTGTATGCTATCATTGCGAAGAATTTGGTCACCTCTCATATAGATGCCCAAATAGGAATATCTTTCGAAATGAGATATTAAGTGAATCAGGACCATGGTTTTCCGACTATGCTAAGGGAAACAGATTTAGAAAATTTGGAAAAATAAAGAAACCAAGAAAAAGGTTTTCTAACTATTCAATGGAAAATAGATTTCGAACTCAGGGAAGAATGAACGAACAAGGATGTAGATTTATCAATCAATCAAATAGAAACCGATATCAGAATTTTGGGAGAGTAATGGACAGAAGAAAAACAGGAAATAGTTACGCGAATGGAAATAGTCCGAGAAAGTATGGAAAAATGTCCGGATATAACAGGAATTTAAATAGAAAAAAGCAAGAAAAGAATGTACTAACCTACGGTGAAGGTGAGGAACAGAAGAACGGTATTAATTTAGATAAAGAACATAATAATTGGCTAAAAAGTTTGGATGAAATGGGAAAAAGGTTTGAAGACATGACCAAAATGATAAAACATTGGATGGGATTAACTTTTGACGAAAAGCTAAATTTATCGAGGGAGTGCACGCCCAAAACGAATTGCCGAGTAATCAAAAATGGATTTTCACGCCATGAAATGAGTCCAGCCGGCTCAAATCAAATGGAAATGTCTGAAAATAGTGAAGTGTTTGAGACACTAGGTTTCGAAGAAACCGATTCAACAAAAACGTATGGAAAATCGTTAAGGAAGGAAGATAACAGAGGTATTCGATTGAACAAGCCAAATATGATTGATGATTTGACAGTGACATCATTCATTAAACTAGATGAAGATAGAAAATTGCCAAAAGTGGAAATTGAAAAAACCTTGAAAATCAGCAAAGGTATGGAAAAAACCAGAACGCCCTGTGCACTAGGAAGGATAGTCAAGCGAGACAGCCGGAAAAGTTCAAAGTATAGTCGTAGTGAAAGAGCCAGATCATTCAAGAATGACACTTTTTCAACCAGAACAATGGAAAAAATCCATGATCTGAGAACGACCATCATGAATAGTACGCCACTCGAAAGTGACAGTCTAAAAGTAGAAATTTATTCGTCAAAGAACGAACATTTCTTGCCTAAAGAAACAGAGAGATGGAACGGAAAATTGCCAATGCAGTACCACAGCGGGAATGAAGGAAATTATGTTCGGAAAATGGAAAAAGATATACGGATAGGTATGAAAGTTTTTGAGAATGAAAATATTCAAGAAGGTAGCAAACCATATACAGGAAGTATCGGAATTGCAGAAGCTAACGCATCAAGGAATTTAGGACAGATGATCGATGTAGAACATAGGAAATCGTGGAAAGACAGTCTAAAAGGTAGCTATGAATCACCCAAGGGAGATATTCTACCCACCAGGAAGTTGGAAACTGCCAAGAACCTCGGAATGATAGTCGCCAAAGAAAGTACTTTCGCAGTAGACGAAAATCAAAAGGCTGAATTTTATTCGTCCAAGGACAAGAATTTGCCGCCCAGATTATTGAATATATGCATAGTTAAAGCAAGGGGTAACATGAATTCGGAAAAAATTAAAAAAAAAGAATATCGCCAAAAATAGATACAAAAAAATATGACGTAGCCAGTCAAAAGGAAAAATCTAAATTTAAGAAGTCATAGCTTGATAATTAGAAATCCCACAAATTGGAAACAGGATTGAACACATGAATCGACTGGAAGTTAATCAGAGAGAAGAAAAAAAATCTCTGCAACTAGAAAATAGGCAGGAAATTATTTTAGAAAATAAAAGGATGAATAACGTTAAACCCAGAGCATCCTGTATATAGGAAAGGATTATTTCCATCTAGGGGTGGCAATCCAACTCTTAACAATACGGTAGCATGCCACGGAAAAGCGATCAAACTTTTGCAAGAGAATAATTTGTTGATAGATATCAAAATGAATAACAGGGGAGAAGAATTCCGCCAATTCATGAAATCAGAAATATAAGTAGAAATTTTCCACTGAGTGTAGGGAACATAGAGAGAATAGTTAGAATATGGGAAGAAAAAAAAGTTTAGAAGAATAGAACTTCAGGACGAAAGAACAATTTTGCAACAATTGCAAGAAGAAAAACCGATGAGAAAAATCAAGAAAATAGATCAAGGTAAATACCAGTGGAAAACCTAAAAACCCTAGAAGATAGAAATCAACTTGAATCACCAGAAGATGAAGGAGAAAGTATTCCAGAGATAAATCATCGTTATCAGACTAGAACACGTGGTACAGTAAAAGAGTTTCCATGGATTTATTACAAAGCAAAAAGTCAGAATAAGTAATTTTCAAAAGCCCAAAATAATGCACTTATGAAGTAATAATATTGTCAATATTCTGAAACCCAGTTGAGATCAAATAGTATAGTAAGCCAGTATAGATAAATAATTGGAATTCATGAAATCTTGCCAGATATACACAAGCACGTATCGAAACGTGTAATCAAAGAAATTGAAACACCCTGTAAATTATCGCGAAATAAATATTGATGGGACTTTCTACCTGAACCATAACGTACCGCGTACCATTGGAAATATCGTCAAGTGACGGAATGGGACAGAAATTATCTAGTGTCGGTTATTCTACATGAAAATCGGACTTTTGAGTAAAGCATAGACAGTAAGAGAAAATTGTGTGTATTTCCTAAAAATTCGGAAGGACTTTATAGACATTAATGAAGTATTAATAGAAACGGTTATAATTCTCTACCGAGAAGAGATTTTAGCATGTAATTGAAAGTGTTACCCTGATAATGACTAAGTGAAATAACATTAATTAAACGTAAACATGTGCGAAAAATATCGGTGATGATAAAGAACATTTTAAAATTATCGTTAACAATTACGGATAATATAATATGGATTTTTGAACTATAACGAAGTTCAAATTAATGATTATCAGCTTCTCACCAAATAGTTATTTACTGAGCATCGTACTGCAATGGAGAGTTTGAACTTTTAATCCAATTAAGTTCACAATACCCGAGGATGAATGGATATTCAAGCCCATAGTCAGAGTGCAGAGTTGAGGGACCCCCCAGGAAGCCTCATCGCAAGTGTGCAAGGGTGCACAAATTATCCAACTAAATAGAAGGTTGAACCATCACTTTAACCCTGAAGAACCTTAGAAACTACCACTTCACTGGAACTTTTAAACAAATGTCAGGTGACATTTTGCATCTCAGAGAGGAGTCGATAATCACCGTCAAACACGTTTTCTACACGAAGGGTGGCTCGAAAAACTAACGACAAGGCCGTTTGACTCGCTGCAGACTGAGTGGAACTAAGTCATATGGTTCACAGATGTTGTTTACATCATCCCTAGTCGAAGAGCAGACATAAGGTCGCTGGAGAATTTCAACCTGATTTCGCCAGACCACAGACAGTCTCTATCACAGCAGGTGATGACAGGTCATATCTACAGGGTGGCGTTCCAATTCGAAGCCAGCATCGTCTCAGAAGACACTGACTTGAAGGGATCTTTATTGAGAATTATATAAAGATTTGCATGTTAAAATTAGTATGTTAGAATAGTAATTATATAAGTAGGGATATTGTTGACCATGTATGTAATATTAGGTGCATGATTGAATAAGGTAAAGGTCATATGTTATCATAGGTATTATCAGTAAGAATTTATTTAGTTTGCTCATGGTATGCTAAAACAATTGTCAGAGCCATAACCAAGTTGAGATCCAATACCACTCATCTACCCAAGATATTAGGGCAATGAAAAAGGTATCAATTAGAATTAATACCTTTTAAATGGGAAAAGGGAGGTGTGTTATGAGCACTCCTTATCAAGTATTTTAAATATAGCCATATGTAAACTGAAACTGAAGAATGCCAATATAATGAATCAATTTTCGTTCGAAATCAAAGTCGGCCGCGTTAATAATGTAACACCCCATAAAAATATCAAAGAAACTATTAAATCATGACAGCTACGATCTAACCGCTAAACCACATCGCTCCTATTACGAAGGGACAGTTATTTTTATTTCTATTGAACCCAAAGATGCGACTAGGTAATTAACGATTCTTCGACAACGGGGAATAAAACATAAACTCTTAACGATCGCTTCTCACAGAGACCGCTGTCCCATTAAATTAACATATCATGTCGGCGTGTCTACTCAAGACGACTCACCGACACATAAGTAATATTTTATTGTTTTGGGCGGTATCGTTTGAATACTAACGCTATATATATAAGATTCTCCATACTAGCTCTCTCTCCTCTTCATTCAGAATCCAGTCGTCGATCTAGTCAGTCAGTACAAAGCTAGTTCTGCTTCATTATGAAGCGAATAAAAGTAAAGTTTGATTTCAATTAGAGAAGATGAAGTCTCATCTTCCTACGCGAAATAAGCATAGACTCCGTAGAGTTTATCTGAAGTAGCAAATTAATCAACCATATGCAGAATCATTGTGAAAGTGTAATTCATCAGAAATCATCTCAGTAATAACTAAATCAATGGAATTAATATTCATCAAGAAGCTAAATAATCATATTGCAACAAGTGAACGCGTAATATAATTCGGAAATAAAACGGAATAATTAAGTCTAAAGTAAAATATTGTGAATTACTTCAGTGGAGGGTAAGAAATCAAACTGTTTATTTGGCAAGGCATATATGTATAGTGTAATAAGAAAATATTGCATAATTGATTTCATAGTAGAAGAAATTATTGATTCAACAAAAGTAAAATTATTATCAAATGTTTAAAATAACTGAAGAACAGTTATTTTAATTGTCAGATCATATTGTTTCTCATTTTAAATTATTGTTTATTCAATCTCATTTTGACTTTCTATACATTTTTTCTCAGCAAATTATACCAGGTGTATCAATAGTTGTTTTTATATTTTAGAAAATACATATATATATATATTATTACAAGTCCTAATTGTATTATTATTCTGAAACAATCTGAAATTGGTCATTGTACTGTCAAATTAAGTCCCCCCGTTTCATTAAGTAGCAGCTATGATAACTTCTAAGGAACGGACCAGAGCTTTACCGCATTTTTAAATTCCATTTCAAGATCATTTGTTCATCAACATCTCTCGATCCATGAATATTTGCACTGGCAACTGTTCTATTGAATTATTTGGGTTCTCTGGGTGAGCAGACTGAATCAACCTCTACATGCACGTCCGCTCCGAATTCCTGGAAACTTTGTCCCAACTTTTGTACTCCAGTTTTCAAGTGGGCTCAGCTTTTTTTTTGTTAAGGTAAGGGAAATATCTTCGAAACACATAAGCATGCATCTCTGCTTCTGGTAGGGTCGGATTTCTACCGATTGGGAACCCCTTACTCATCCAGAGAATATACCTAAAACTCCGAAGTGATATACTCCAGGTATATCTGCGAAGGTGCATTTTTTCCTTCATCACACAAGAAACATTTTGTCTTCGTTCCCCTCCGTCCTCTTCTAGTTTGTTTCACGTCGGTTAGTCCTCTCTTCTCTTTCATTCAATCACCCTACGTGTATAGTCTGCCCCTTTTTTCCATGAATCTTTGTTTTTAATCATGCTTGGGATTGAATTCCCAACTGTTATTTGGACTCCCAATTCTGTTTCAAGTAGGTTCCTCCCGTGGGTCCACCTATTGCACACAAACAAGGAGTGTTTTGGGTCGTCCCTCTGACCTCAGTTAATGCAGATGTCATCTTGACTCTTCTAGAGGAACCATGCCCGTTGAGCGCCTGTGTCAGGTAATAATCAGTAGAACCCAAGCTACAATTCAACCATTTCTCTATATAGAGAATTTGAATCTTCATCTTTTGTCACAATGTCTTCCTCGTCTAGGCTTTTCTCCTCTCACCAACAGATATATGGGGGCGATTCCTACTTTAACCGCTAGGGCTTCTGCGAAAACTGTTCGATATGTCGATGTAAATTTTTTTTATTCATAACATCCTTCACACTCGCCCATGTAGGTGCGGCGTACAATAACGCAGACTTCACCATACAAAATCCGGGCCTCTTATATCTGGAAGAATATAACCGTGATCTGTCTGTCTGCCGCCTTCTTGCACACCCTTCTCATATGTTCGTTGGAAGTCATTTCATCATCCAATCAAAAGCCCAAGAATTTGACAGCTTTTTTGGTTATGATCCTGGTACCCGCTATTGGGAAGAATATATCACCTCTGTCGTGGTCGGTGCTATTTCCAATACAATTTCATCCATTAAAACCTTTTTCGTGATAGGGCATGGTTTTCTCTGCATATCAACTCATCGGTTTGATCTGCCCTCACTCTGCCCTCTGCCCTCACTTCTTGTGGCAATTCCAGTCTGAGTACATCATCATATAGGACGTTGTAGGGCCACCAACGGTTTCCCCCTGGGTCAAAGTCTGTTTGAATTCCCACATTTCAGCGCCCTGTCCCGAAATATTCACCTACTGCCTTGACCATATGAGGGCTAATCTCGGGACGGTTTGGGCACTATATAATTTTTCCCATTTTGCTGCATTGAAAGCGTTCTCAAGGTCAATCAGTACTATCATACCTCATCTAGACTCTTGTCGTCTGCTTCACCCAGCACATGCGTGACTGTGAGGATTGTCGATTCTTTGGGTCGAAAGCCGCATTGATATTTTGAGATTCTCTTCCTTCCAGTCAGTTCTTTCTTCAGTCCATTCTTAATAAGGTACTCGTACAACCTTCCCAGGATATCTAATGAACATATTGACATGTATTTGGCGCTGGCCCTAGTTTGGTCCTCTTCCGTTATCAGAACTATCTTTGCGATTTTACAATCTCTGTGGACGACGCTTTCATTGAATTATTTATTTAGGGCTGCGAAAATAGTGTTGGGACTTCCTTCACTGACATTTTTATGGATTCTGGCAGAATTCCATCTGGACCTGGGGACTTTTGACTCATTATCTTTCGGACTGCTGTATTAAGCTCATCCATAATAAAGGGACGATTGTTCTTTCAAGATCTTCATATCCGGTAAAAAGTTCTCTCACTTCACTAGCTCTCGTTTTGCGATCCAGGTTACATTCCTTCCTTCTATTGGGCTTTTTCACCACACTGGTTGCGTCCGCAGTCCACAGTCAGTCGTTTTGATGAGACGCACTTCTTGACCTAACCGATCCTTTAGGGTGTGTATATGTTCCTCCATGAAACGGAGTGTTTTCAAGAAGTCCTTTTTCTCGATATATCATCTCGCCTGCCATTGCATATTTGGTTTTTTGTGCATATGTCCAACCTCAAAAAGGGCTTGTCTGTATAGGCCCAGGGTCCCTTCCATAGGAACACGCCATTTACCGATGCTACTAGCGATTTCTTGGTTCGAGAGATTACTGTCGATTACTACAGTTTTGAGCACCGCTTGTGAACGTTGGACCATTTTTCTCGTTATGGCCTAGCATACACAGGACCCGGTTCCATTCTGCTGGATATGTTTCCTCGTCCTGCTCTACTTTCCCCTCTGGTGTTCTAGGGTTATATTTTTTGCCTTCTGTTCAAAGGATGTTCTTTCCAAATGTTTTTTATTTATATTTTTGTTCATAGTGTCCCCATGAGTTGTGATTCAGCATGGCAGTGCGCCCTTACCCGATTTAGGCTTGGTAAAACACACTTCATCATCCCTGTGTCATGCATCCCTTCGGTGTGATGGGTGATGGTGCTTCATGGTGCTTCACCTTTGGATAGGGAGGCTCAGTAGCCCCGCCTGTCCTCGGTTTGAAATAGAAGGGCGGGTACCTCCTCTCTTCAAAAAGTGACACCTCCCTTCACCATGACGGAGTACAGCTATTCTCGATGGTGATCGCCGTACCTTAATTTCTAAAGCAGCAATCAGGTATCCATACTGATCTCCTGAAATTGTCAGTGTGACCCCTTGAGCTGTTCCTCTGAAGTCTACTATGAGTAAAGTTATTTTTTTCTTCGACCCATTCATCGGCCATTGCTGCAGCTTCAAACTATCTTCGATATAAAACCATGGCTACTCTCCATCAAAAGTTCCCGGAAGTATTTGATGTGCAGTCTTGTCAGCATAGTATTGAATCTTGAGTGGATTAAATTTTCGTCCTAGTTTTTTCATGCACCCCCTTCACTTCTCTATTTGCTACCTCTTGTACCGCAGTAACTCCTTCCTTTGCTCCTACTCGTACCGCAGTAACTTCCATTTTCACTGCTACTCGTACTGCACAGAGTTCTTCCTTCAGTTCTGTGATTAAATACATTAATTGAACCCATCAGTGCTCAGATCATGTGGTATTTCTGGGTGAACTGATCGGGTTACTACACAGGTGAATTCAACTCCATACCTCTTTTCGCAATGATCGGTTGATAGTTGGCTCAAGTCTAAAAACTGGCAATTTTCCCATGATTGGAACAACTGGAGAACTCCTTCTATTTTTGCAAATTTGTCAATTCGCCCAACAACTTCTAATTGCTATTAACAAAAATTTCTTGGCCGTGGTTGGTTATGGTTGACTAGTTCATGATGATATTTGATAATAAGTCCGGTTATTTCATGTGTTGGGTTCAATATGATAAATTTTATCGTATAATCACACAGAGGTGCATTGTTCATTCTTTCTCCATGTTTCGATAGTTTCTGACAATTTTCAATGCATCTGAAAAAACCATATTGTCGACTTTAATAACTTCTGCCATTTGTTGAAGTATTTCAGATTTGGTATATCGGCTTTTGTTCCAATTTGAACAGAAACAAAACCATTACGAATTTCGAATTCTTCTTCATTGATAATTGTAGAAGTTTTCTCTTGGGACCATCGATCGGGCGATTGTCACAAAAATTCGGAACCATTAATCCATCTTCTAGAGCTTGAAAAGTCAGTCCGGCCTGATAGATACAATACATATTTCATTTTGGGTAAAATCAAAATACTGATAAAACACAAAATATAAATATATAAAAATACAAAATGTAAAGATGTGAAAATGTGAATTCTTAATTGTAAAAATATATAATTTAGATATAGTTAGATATTAGAAATGGTGTTATGTTAAAGAACAGGGATGTCAAAATATAAGAGGACAGTATTTGTGATGATAATTAATAATGATAATAATTCATATTTCACATTTACAGATTCTATCACCATAAGAAAGCTCAATGAAGATTCGAAAATACCACTTAGGCTCTCTGGGTGCCTGTCTGCGATTTGTTACAGTCCTTCATTGCAGCTAATTAATAATTTTTACAAATATTCAAGCTATAGTTCAATTGAAACTTGAAAAATATTATATATCCTTGCTAGTTGAAAAAGTACACGGTTTATATATATTTATATTTACTCGACATTTAATTTTGGAAATCAGTTCCATTTCGGAAATCAGTTCATAAAAGATTCTATTAAATCATCAAAAGACTGCCTACACGAATCTAAGAGCCATTGTTTGACACTTCTCTTGTATACATTAATATTGGTAATTTGTTTCAGGCTGTATGGAATGAAGTTATATAACCGTGGTGCAAGATAACTGAATGATCTCTGACCTGAGGACTTGTTTGCTCTTGATCTATAAGCATGAGCTGCTATTTGAGCTCTAGTGTTGCAGTTGTGCTTGATCACCTGTAGATATGTCTTATTTTTATGAATAAACATCAGAGTATTCTTGACGAATAATTGTCTTACGTCCAGTACCTTCAGTTCTGCATATAATGCATCTGAGGAATATCTAGAAGTACGTTTTGAGTATACCTCCCCACCCGATGATTCCGTATTGCAGCAAGGATTCGAATAAAGAAGAGTAGAGTATTTTGAGCTGATTTGAACCTACTAAGGTACGGAATTGATCAAATTTCAAAATGAGACCTCTTAATTTATTTCTCAGATTCTGAACATGAATTTCCCAACGTAGGTACGAATCTATGTGGAATTCATTTTCTGCTGAATATCTATTCAGCAGAAAGTGAAATGTAACAGGTTGGTCATTTAATATGAAAATATTGAAGTTTGGTCGGTAACTTTTCATAAGAAGTGAATGGAATTATACTGGTTTTTAACCACATAGTCAGCAAGTTACCTTGCAACCAGTTAAGAATCTTTTTCATGTCATGACATTATCTCAGGATTTCACATAACTCCACAAACATCTTGAATCGCCTTGCTTCAGAACAAATCAAAGACAGGACAATTTTGGAATCGATCCCAAAAGAACGTATTAGAGATATTCAGTTCCATATATTTTTTAGGCTTGCGCCTAATCGGGCTCCTATCAAAGCTGCCTGTAGTTCTAGAGTGGTATTGATAAGGGTTCAGGGGTGATACGCGAGTTTTCGCATTCAAAAGATTACTTTAATATTTTAATTCTGTTGCCATCGTAAATACGCTATACTGGCGTATGCCTTTTCTATCCATCAGTGAAAATATGTAGCTGAAGGTTACTCGAATGTCTATCCATCGGACAGCATTGTCGGGGAAGTTTGATTTGAATAATATTTGTAAGATCATCGATCCATTTTATCCATTTCGTATACAGTGTTCCGGAAATTGCATTATACCAGTCTATTCTACTTCCCCGTATATCTTGAAGTAGTATTTTTCTCTGAATTACGAAATTTTCAAGGAGTCCGGGTGGATCAAATACCGATATCACTACTTTTGAAACGTCTTTTTTTTCTAATATATCCCTATCTACTTCATGGAAGTTGGTTTTGAAAGTGAATGTGTCTTCTTTAGGATCCCACCATACACCGAGTATTCGTTTAATTGATAATACAGATTGAATGTCGTTTCTTTTTTGACAATCTGCCAAAATATTTTCATCCAATGTCTCAGTAAACGTGAATCATTAGTAACCGAATTACAAATCATAAAACCCCTTCATTATGTACAAAATAATGTTGCCTATTCTTCAATATCCGCTCCACCCAAGTAATCATCCATGTAGTGAGAATCTATTATTGATTTATTAGCATCTGGAAATCGATGGCTGAAGAATGGGCATTTCTGTTTTTATCTTTTTGTGCCAGGCATGGACCACAAGTCGATCCGAAGATAACTACTTCGATTTCGTAGACATCTGGTTCCATTTGCCTTTCCATACCCCTGTAAAGTATTCTTTGGGATATTCGATCTTCCCTTCTAATCTTCACCTGTAGAAACATTTCTTTGATATCAGCTGTGAAGGCGAATTTTTTCGTCCGGAAATTTGCGGGTTTATTCGAATTGGTAACTCCAAAGTGAGGAAGGTACCAAATCTTCGTGGAAGAAATATGGATATCTTCTGGAAACTTTTTCGAAATATAACCTTATTCTTTCATGTCCTGTATTTTCCTCACATAATTTTCAGCTAACGATTTGTCTTTGTCTTTTCTTCTTTCGGTGGCTAGAAATCTTCTCAAGGCATTTTTTTTTACTTTCGGGAAGACGATCTTCTTCAGACATTGACTCATTCAATTGATTTTATATTTCGATTTTCCAGTGTTCTTTTACAAGGTCGTGTAAAATGTCGAGGTCGTCTTTCACCTTATGATCAGTGAAACACTTCCATCATTTTTTTTTACTCAAGAGCAGTTGCCAGTTGTCCTGTCCAGTCAATAATTCAGGTTGCGCGTCAATCAAAGATATGAAGCGGTTATCAATGTAAGGATAATGTTCATTGATTTCCTGAATATTGATGGTTTGGCTGGGTAAAGATAGACCTGACATGTAAAAATAAATTCGAATTTGGATCCGATTGTGACGAAATTTTGAAACTCACAACTCTGGAATCGTTTTGTTCTTCAGAATGATTATTTGTCCATTGTTAATAAAGAGAGTGTCGTGTCCAGTAAGTTTCAAGTCATTGGCCAAGTCATCATCAATCACACTATCGGTAGAGGCATCTTCAAGAAGGGCAAATGTTTCAACTAATTGTTCATTTTTCGAAATTACTACCGGCAAAATCTTAAGTGAAACTTTTCTGTCTTTTAATATGTGACAATTAGTTTCAACATTATCATTTCTTGAAATAACCGTTTCTTGTTTGAAGGTTGTAGACGATGTGGTAACTTGATTACTATCGTTTCGGACGTCCATCGTCTCAATGGATTTAAAAGGTTTTCACGACGTTTCGAATGCTTGTATCTGCAATCGTCTTCAGGTGAATACTGACAAGTTTAGGTGCCACTTACCAATTTATATGACTGTCGGTGCAATGATGCGTGTAATTTCGCCATGTGCAGTGGTGCGTATAATTTCGAGCAGTGTTGTGGTACGTGAAGTTTCGCGCCTCTGCAGCCCGCCAAAAAGAGCAATCAGTGGTTTCCATACGTTCTTGATCCCAACGCTTGGTTGACTAAAGGCGTTATTGGCTTCGATGTAGGCGGCCTCTTTGAACTTTCGTTTGAACCAATGCTCCCCTCTATGAAGGACACTTGCGTCGTCCCATAGAACTCGATGGTGCTCAGTCCAGGCGTGGTCAGCGATTCCCGATTTTGATGTTTCTCCACGTTGAATACATTTCTTGTGCTCATCCAATTGTACCAATAACGGTCTCTTTGTCTCTCCAATGTAGGAATCTCCGCATTCACATGGAACTTCATAAATGCAATTCTTACTGATTTCATTTTTGTTGTCAGGTTTGGTCTTGGTCAGGAAACTCTGTAAAGTACTGCCAGATTGGAAGCAGCTCTTGATGTTGAACTTTTTTCCGATCCTTCTGATCTTCTCGGAGACACCTCTGATGTACGGAAGGCAGATCACTGTGCTTTGTTGTTGCTCGTGAGACGTCTTCGTTCTCCGGAGTTGTTTCAATACTTCTTCTAGGAGTTTTTTGGGATATCCATTTCGGTGAAGGTCCTCTCTGATGTGATTTAATTCGGCATCTAGTGACTCCACGTCGTTGCATATGTGCGTCGCTCTCTCTACCAATGTTCTCACGATCCCTCTCTTCGTCGAACTCGGATGGTTGGAGCTGTAACTGAGGTACTGCCCCGTATGTGTCTTCTTTCTGTAGAGGGAGGTGCGGATTCCATTGCCTATTCTCTCAACGTTCACATCGAGGAAGGGTAAGGCACTTTTGGTTTCCATTTCCATCGTGAATTTGATCAAATCCCTGATTCTGTTAATTCCTGAGAAGAAATCCTGGAGATGTTTGTCTCCGTGATTCCATATAATGAAGGTGTCATCCACGTACCTCAACCGTAGCTTTGGTTTGTATTCTGCCTCCCGTATAGCCAATTCCTCGAACCACTCCATGTATATGTTGGCGATGATTGGAGAAAGGGAAGATCCCATCCCGACTTGAGAGAAGAATCGGTCCTTTTCCTGGAAATATGAGTTCTGTAGGCAGCACGGCAGTAATTCCAATATTGCTTGAGTAGGAAGGTCAGTCCTCTCGTGCAGCTGGTCATCCGCTTCGAGTTTCCTTTTGATGATACTAAGAGATTCCTCTAAAGGGACATTGGTGTAAAGGCTCTCCACATCGAAGCTGATGAAACGATCTTCCGGTCCAAGTTCAACATCTGTGATGGTGTCAACGAAGTGCTTGGAATTCTTGACGTATGAACTGCTATTTCCTTGTAAGGGTTGTAGTATCGGTAAGAGGTATGTCGATAACTTGTAGGTAGGTGAGTTCCGTGAGCTGGTGATCGGTCTCAGTGGCATGTCTGATTTGTGGATTTTCGGAAGCCCGTAGAGATGCGGTGGTTTGCTGTAGTGTGGCGTTAGATGTGATCGTTCGTTGTCTGGAATTAAGTGTTTAAATTTCCTCAGAGTGTTGTAGATCTTCCTTTCTATAGTGGGTGTCGGATCCTTCTTCAAGAGTTTATAGTTCCCTGTGTGGAGTAACGACTCTATCTTGTCATATGTTGTGGTGTCCATGATAACCGTGGCGTTGTCTTTATCGGCTGGAAGAATCTTCATTGATGAATCCTTTTGTAGAATTTTTAGGGCCCTCTGTTTACCTTCAGTGATGTTACTCCGGGGATTTCTCTCCTTCTCGAGTGTCTCTCTCACTTTCCATCTGAACTCTTTCTGCCTGGATGGGATTCATTCTGCTGCTGGCTGACTCTACAGAGCTTATAATGTCCAGGATAGGTATTGTTTTAGGTGCAACTGCAAAGTTCAATCCTTTTTCTAGCAGGGACTCCTCTACTCCTGTAAGTGGTTTAGTTGAGATATTAATAATGGTTTTTTACTTTTGCTGCTGGTTTGTGGAGACCGTGTTCTTCCTGCTATTCGATTCCATTTCTTCTGATGCCTCCTCTCTTGTTCCTGGCGGATTCTCGCGTATCTATTTTCAATCTTGGCAAATATGGGTTGATTGTCCTCCTCTAAGGTGTACTCTCTGATTTCTTGGAATCTAGCCGTGGCATCCTGTAGCAACAGAGGCGCGAAACTTCACGCACCACAACACCGCGCGAAATTACACGCACCACTGCACATGGCGGAATTACACGCATCATTGCACCGACAGTCATATAAATTGGTAAGTAGCACCTAAACTTGTCAGTATTCACCTGAAGACGATTGCAGATACAAGCATTCGAAACGTCGTGAAAACCTTTTAAATCCATTGAGACGATGGACGTCCGAAACGATAGTAATCAAGTTATCACATCGTCTACAACCTTCAAACAAACGTTGGAAACCCGGTACGGACCCGGCATCAGCGACAAGTTCAGAGGCTACGAAAGGGCAATGATAAAACTTACCAAGGAGGAAACTCTCATCCAGTTTCTACGAAGAGCCAGACGGTTTCCAGGTAAAGTCACCTATTCCCGGGACACGAGCACAACGCATCATGGAGCGGGCCAGTCACGCACTTATCAGGTCGCAGATCAACTATCACCGTTGGAAGAAAGAGATGCTGCTACAGGATGATACGGCTAGATTCCAAGACAATCAACCCATATTTGCCAAGATTGAAAATAGATGCGCGAAAATCCGCCAGGAACAAGAGAGGAGGCATCAGAAGAAATGGTATCGAATAGCAGAAAGAACACGGTCTCCACAAACCAGCAGCAAAGGTAAGAAAACCATTATTAATATCTCAACTAAACCACTTACAGGAGTAGAGGAGTCCCTGCTAGAAAAGGGATTGAACTTGGCAGTTGCACCTGAAACAATACCTATCCTGGACATTGTAAGCTCTGTAGAGTCAACCAGCAGCAGAATGAATCCCATCCAGGCAGAAGAGTTCAGATGGAAAGTGAGAGAGACACTCGAGAAGTAGAGAAATCCCCGGAGTAATATCACTGCAGGGGAACAGAGGGCCCTAAAAATTCTACAAAAGGATTCATCCATAAAGATTCTTCCAGCCGATAAAGGAAACGCCACGGTTATCATGGACACCACGACATATGATGACGGAATAGAGTCGTTACTCCACACAGGGAACTATAAACTCTTGAAGAAGGATCCGACACCCACTATAGAAAGGAAGATCTACAACACTCTGAGGAAATTTAAACACTTCATTCCAGACAACGAACGATCACATCTAACGCCACACTACAGCAAACCACCTCATCTCTACGGGCTTCCGAAAATCCACAAACCAGACATGCGACTGAGACCGATCACCAGCTCACGGAACTCATCAACCTACAAGTTATCGAAATACCTCCTACCGATACTACAATCCTTACAAGGAAATAGCAGTTCATACGTCAAGAATTCCAAGCACTTCGTTGACACCATCACAGATGTTGAACTTGGACCGAAAGATCGTTTCATCAGCTTCGATGTGGAGAGCCTTTACACCAATGTCCCTTTAGAGGAATCTCTCAGTATCATCAAAAGGAAACTCAAAGAGGATGACCAGCTGCACGAGAGGACTGACCTTCCTACTCAAGCAATATTTGAATTACTGCAGTTCTGCCTACAAAACTCATATTTCCAGGAATAGGACCGATTCTTCTCTCAAGTCGACGGACTCCGATGGGATTCTGCCCTTTCTCCAATCATCGCCAACATATACATGGAGTGGTTCGAGGAATTGGCTATACGGGAGGCAGAATACAAACCAAAGCCAAAGGTACGTGGATGACACCTTCATTATATGGAATCACGAGACAAACATCTCCAGGATTTCCTCTCAGGAATTAACAGAATCAGGGATTCAATCAAATTCACGATGGAAATGGAAAACAACAGTGCCTTAACCTTCCTCGATGTGAACGTTGAGAGAATGAGACAATGGAATCCACACCACCGTCTACAGAAAGAAACACATACGGGCAGTACCTCAGTTACAGCTCCAACCATCCGAGTTCGACGAAGAGAGGGATCGTGAGAACATTGGTAGAGAGAGCGACGCACATATGCAACGACGTGGAGTCACTAGATGCCGAATTAAACCACATCAGAGAGGACCTTCACCGAAATGGATATCCCAAGAAACTCCTAGAAGAAGTATTGAAACAACTCCGAAGAACGAAGACGTCTGAAGAGCAACAACAAAGCACAGTGATCTGCCTTCCGTACATCAGAGGTGTCTCCGAGAAGATCAGAAGGATCAAAAACAAGTTCAACATTAAGAGCTGCTTCCAATCCGGCAGTACTTCACGGAGTTTCCTGACCAAGACCAAACCTAACAACAAAAATGAAATCAGTAAGAATTGCATTTATGAAGTTCCATGTGAATGCGGAGATTCCTACATTGGTACGATTGGATGAGCACAAGAAATGGACTCAACGTGGAGAAACATCAAAATCGGGAATCGCTGACCACGCCTGGACTGAGCACCATCGAGTTCTATGGGACGACGCAAGTGTTCTTCATAGAGAGGAGCATTGGTTCAAACGAAAGTTCAAAGAGGCCGCCTACATCGAAGCCAATAACGCCTTTAGTCAACCAAGCGTTGAGATCCAGGACGTATGGAAACCACTGATTGCTCTTTCTGGCGGGCTGCAGAGGCGCGAAACTTCACGCACCACAACACCGCGCGAAATTACACGCACCACTGCACATGGCGGAATTACACGCATCATTGCACCGACAGTCATATAAATTGGTAAGTAGCTCCTAAACTAGTCAGTATTCACCTGAAGACGATTGCAGATACAATCATTCGAAACGTCGTGGAAACCTTTTGAATTCATTGAGACGATGGACGTCCGAAACGATAGTAATCAACCGTTTCTTGATCAATGACATGATGTAACATTTTATTGTGGGGTTTTTGACAATCAAACATGTTTTCTTTTTCCTACACTGCTTCATAGTGTGGAATGAAAAAAGACAAGAAAAACATATTCTTTTCGATGTCAAAAATTTCCATCTGTCATCTATAGAGAGAGATTTGGATTTTGGACAAATACTCAAGTGGTGAATTTCATTTTTACAACAAAGTTATACTTAAGCTTTTAAGTCGTTACAGTAATATCTTCATTTTTCGAAAAATGTTCATCAGGAATTCGAGGAATTAAAAGATGACTGGCAGCATTTGCTTTTGTATCTAGCCATAAAGAGAACTCGACCAATTTATCTTCCATTTTTATATCAGAAATGTATTTGACCCCGCTTAATTTTTGTGAAATTGGCAATTTATTCAATAGCTCTTGTAGATGTATGGGATTTGGCAAATGATATTTTTCTTCCAAAGCTTCAATGGTAGCAACAAGATTTTTCATTTCATCTGAAAATTCAACCAGCATTTCCAGCTTGTTTTCTTCAACAATGGAAATTTTTTTCACCCTATCTAATGAGAGTAATATAATAAAGTCCGGACGACCATCTGAAAGGCTGATAACTTTGTCAATGTTCTGTGGAAATATCAATAAAGATTGCGTTACCTTTCTTGCGTTACCTTTAGACATTTTTGAAGTCGACAATAATTCTTCTCTTTGTATAACCTCAAATGGCTATTGAATTTTATACTGATGTATGAAATTTGGCGATTCTGTGGGATCTCCACTGAAAATGGGCAAATCTTTCGGAACACCCTGTCTAATAAAAAAATGTATTATGTCATGATCTGTCATTTGACGTTGTCGAGATCGAACGTTTCCATTTTGTATGGAATGTTTTTCGGAACTTTTGGAATGAAAGTTACTAACTCACACTACTTAATTTATGAACAGATACCTTGGGTATTGTGAATTTGTCTATACCTTCAACTTCGGTTTCTCCTGTCATCCATTTGTGGACATCTGGACCGTCACTTACCACTGACCCTTTGTACCGATTTGACCCAGTTTAATTCTGATGCGTATCGGATGATTCCGTTTCCATGTGTGCTAATCTCATCGCGAGTTGAAGATCTGAAATTTCTTGTTGTCTCTTCAAAACTTCTTGTTCCAGTTCTTTCTTCTTTGTTTCTACGCCCATCTCGATTTATTTCCGTTTTCTTGGTGACAATTAACTTCTTTTCGAGTCTACCTTACTTCCATGTCTAGATTGAAGCAGAAAGGCTATGTCATAGTGAAATTTGAATGTGGTATAAAAAGTATGAAATTCATCATTAACATTTGGGGAATTATATAATTCTACCCACAGTTGATTTTCTAGTAAGTTTTTGAATGTTGCCATGTTGCTTTCTGATTGATAACTCACGTTTGAGAATTGGGATCTTACTGTCATGATGTTCAATTGAGAAGTCTACTTGGCATATCTGAAATGTACGTATTACGAACATTCAAAAAAATTATTAGCCAAATCGGTCCTTCCGTTGTTTTTATAAAATAAAATTAAAATGTTACCCTAACCGGGGTTTTTTCCTGCAACTTTCCTAATTTTTTATTCCGTATCAACATATTTGGGCTATTATGAACATTTAAAAAAAAATAGCCAAATCGGTCCAGCCATTCTCAAGTTTTGCACTTACAAAGAATCGATATTCTATTTCATTATATGTCTCGTTCAGAGTTATTCTTCTTGTTGTTGACATTCAAAGATTCTCTGATAGATATCTTGTCTTCTAAATAATTGGCTACCATCCATGTTTCAGAAGAAACTTACTCTTAGTTATGATCAGTTCTTTTCGTGTCTCCTACAGCTTGCATAGCTCTTTCGGCTTTTCCGTATTCTTGACATTACTGTTAACTGTTCTCTGAAGGCGATGAAGGACCATATGATTTGACTTTGCCTGGAAGAATGCTTAATTTATGGAACTATCTGGTTTCGAAGAACCATATGATTTGACTTTACCTGGAAAAATGCTTCTTTTATGGAAATATCTGGTTTCAAAGAAGGAAAATGGAATTTTATTTTTTAACCTACGAAACCAAAAAGGAGGAGGTTCTCTAGTCGACGCGTATATTTTTATTTTTTTTATGTATGACCACGCATTACTGTTTACTGAGACGTCCGATTCCGATAATTTGGGCAGTTGAATTCAATAAGATTGTGTATGAAGTAAGACAGGTCGATTCGATAACGCTCATCAAGTGATAATCACTTGGATTGATTGATGACAATAGAAACGTGATCACGTTTTTTCAAGTTATGAATAATCCTAAAACAAGAATTCCTTTCTTTCAATCTTTAATTTTTTTATCCTTGCTCGGAAGAACAGGCCAGTATTCAATATTGCAATAGAGAGCTGTAGTTCCACATTCCGACCTAAGTGCCAAAGGATATGCTCCACATTGACCTCCATAATATATCCTGTGGCACAATCATCAGGTTTCGGAACTAAATCTCATCTACTACTTGAAACAGTAGGGAAATCCCCGATAGAACGCCTATGATTAATTCGAAGTTGACACTAACAACGATTCAACTCAAGCGAACCAATTTGGTGTTCATTGTTTACAGGTATAGATAATGATTGTTTCGAAACTTTGCTGATAACCAATCTAGTTTCTGCATGTCTCTAATGATTCAACCGTTAACCAACTCCCAACTATAAAGAGTCATACCCAAATTTACACATCCATCCTGTGGCAAAGAACCTGCACACTAAAATTGTCAATGATATTTCCGTTATGAAAGGGTGGTGTGACTAGAATTTGATTTCGTTCAATATACCAAAAAAAGCAGCCTCTTATCAATCAAATGCAATCTACCAGAGATTGAAGAGATATTCATCTTGTTGACAAACTCAACTTTGAAAATCATGTGAAGAAATTGAGAAAAAAATGGTATCTGGGTGTTATGCTTCACGGGTAGTGTCTAGAGAACTGGGTATGGCCACTGCCGAAGTAGTATACCATGCTCTGATTGAATCACACTTCAGATACGGAATACTCTTCTGAGACATCTGCATTGATCAAAATTTGCATTCGATCTTTATCCTCCAAAAGCGTACCATTCGATACCTCTACAATGATACCTAGAGTAGCATGTAAACTCCTTTTCTCTGAGCACAAAATCCGTACCCTTCCATCTTTCTTTATTCTTGAAACTCTATGTTTAGTTCAAAACAATGAATCGTCATATGATATGATTGTTAGTTTTACTAGATGGAATAACAATTCAAGACTTTCCATTCCATCAACGAATTTAACAAAAAAATCATTGATGTATAATGCTGTTGAATTATATAATCATCTTCCGGTGACTGTCAGAAATTTTGCCTCTGCAATTCACTCCATGGGAACTGTGAAACCACATTTTTTCAAAGAAACATACTATGGTGTCCAAGAGTATCTTGACAAAGATTGGAATAGTTCGGGTTCAAATAAATTTCATACACATGAGTTTTAATTATATATATATATATATATATATATATATATATATATATATATATATATATATATATATATATATATAGGGTGAGTCAGAATAAGACCGACAAAATCCGACTACAGATTCCTCACCTCATTTCGAGGTGAAAAGTTGCTATCAAAGTATGTGCTAAAATGCATGCCCTCTAAGATACAGGGTGTCGAGAGTACTACGAAAAAAAATAAGATTTCATTTGTTTTCTCCAAAATTCCCAAAGGAAAAAATTTTGAAACTTGGTATACTAATCAAGGTTTATCAACATGCTAATTTGACGTCATATTTTTTCATTTTCGTAAACCAGTGGCGTATTTACGTTTGGTATGTGGTCATATATTCCTTCATATTTTCTTGGGACAAGTGAATGGACAAATGAGCGTTTGACATCAGTTCGGCTCATCGATACTCAACCTAAAAGTGGAGGTTCCTGAGATGATTGAGAAAAACTGAAGATATGTCCTTAGTAGAGACATAATTTCTTATGCATGACTGAAGAAAGTAATTATCTTAAGGCATTACATAAACGGACTCAACAAGAAAATGCAACGGAACATATCAAAAACATATATAATCAACGTTTGAAACAACACAAACAGAATGTCAAACTTGCTAAAATCGAATATAATAAAAAAAGAATTAATAATTCTAGCAATAAATCTAAGGAAACATGGAAAATAATAAATAGAGAACTAGGATATGAAGTAATCACATGTGAGGAAGAACCTACTGTCATGCATCATGGTATATTATTGAGGGATTCCATAGAATGCTCAAAAGATGCCCACAATGCCAAAATAAGATCAAAACTTGCTGAATGTCCTAACGGATCCCGTTCATTTTGGTCTTTCGCCAAAGCTGTGGGAAGAAACTTCACTTCCAGCTCATTTCCTCCTCTAACCAAAGAAGATAGAACACTAGCAACGACTGCCCAGGAAAAAGCCAATATCTTTGCGTACCTATTTGCTGGAAATTCCACTCTGGATTCATCGGGAAAACAACCCCCGAACATTACACCTATTGACAGTCACATGCCCGAGAACACCTTTCGCCAACGTACTATCAGAAAGATTTTGCTGGGTCTCAACACCAACAAAGCCTGTGGATCTGACGGAATCCCGCCGATTGTTCTCAAGAAATGTGCCCCCGAACTAACACTTGTTCTTTGCAAGTTGTTCAACCACTCTAACAATTTGGGGGTATTTCCGTCCAATTGGAAAATTGCAAGAGTACAGCCAGTCCCTAAAAAAGGCAAAAAGGCCCTACCTAGCAACTACAGACCTATCGCACTGCTATCTATTATTTCAAAGGTCATGGAAAAAGCCATCAACATCGAGCTCATGAAATATCTGGAAGACTCAGGAATTGTCAACGATAGGCAATATGGCTTCCGCCATCAGAGATCAACTGGTGACCTGCTCGCTTACGTCTCACATATATGGCAGCTATCTATTGAAAAGTATGAAGAAACTTTAGCTGTGGCATTAGATATTTCCAAGGCGTTCGATCGAGTTTGGCACCAGGGACTCCTCGCCAAGCTTCCGTCTTATGGCTTGCCCCCTCAGCTGTGTTCTCTGCTTGCTAGTTTTCTCTCAAACAGGTCTCTCCATGTAGTGGTCGATGGAGTTTCATCTGACACTCTACTCATAAATGCAGGTGTTCCGCAAGGATCTATTCTCGCACCAACACTATTTCTACTTCACATCAACGACCTGTTGAAAGCAACTTCATGTCCAGTACACAGCTTTGCCGACGATAGTACCCTCCATACCGCTTTCTCTTCCAGGGCCCCTATATCAGCCCGTGAAACCAGAAATGAACGAGGAAGAAATGTTAATAATATAAATATGGACTTAGCAACAATTCTCGAGTGGGGATCTAATAACTTGGTAGAATTCAATGCAAACAAAACACAAGCATGTCTTTTCTCTAAAAAAGCCGATCTCACTGTGCCTAACATAACTTTGTCAGGAGTAACCATACCACTGAAGTCATCCATATCGATGCTTGGTATTACTATCAGCAATAACCTTTCCTGGGAAAATCACGTGAGGTCCATTGCCAAAAGTGCATCCCAAAAACTTGGTTTTTTGTTTCGTGCTAAGAGCTATTTCACCCCCACTCAGCTGCTTATGATCTATAAGGCACAGATCCGACCTGTCCTGGAATACTGTTCCCATATTTGGAGCGCGGCACCTAAACATATCCTGAGGCTATTGGATTCTGTCCAAAAAAGGGCAATTCGTCTCGTCGGTGATGCCTCGCTTACAAACTCGCTCACTTGTCTGGAACACCGTAGAAAAGTTGGCGATTTGCCTCTATTTTATAGATATTTTCATGGGCGATGCTCTTCTGAAATATCAACAATCGTTCCTGCTTTGGCAGTCTCTTCAAGACTAACCCGTCAAGTTCAGTCATCACACCCCTTCGTGGTCACTTTGGAGACCTGCAGAACATCACTTTCCAAAGACTCGTTCATCCAACGAACAGCGAGGCTTTGGAACTCATTCCTAGGGAGGTGTTCCCCGAGGCATACAACCTCCAGAAATTTAAGAAGAACACCAACTCCTACCTTCTTTCCCTTGGTTCCCACGATGTTCTCTGAACATTACAGGATATCCCTTTTCGTGGGAACCAGAACATAAAAAAAAAAAAAATTCAACCGATATTGCAAATACTTTTGCGGATTTCTTCTCTAATGCTGCTACTAATGCTCTGTTGAACCACTTTGGGTCAAACCTGTTCTTGCCATGTACAACATCAAGTACTATAAATACTATACATGAGTATCAGACTGATCCTATAACTGAGACAGAAATTATTGAAACAATTAAAACCACAAAGATTAAAAATACATATGGCTCGGATGAACTATCACTTCACACTATTTCATATATACTAGATCTCATCATTACTCCTCTGGTGTATTTAATGAACCAATCACTTTTTCAATGACGTTTTCCAGATATATTCAAAATAGCTTTGATAATTCCATTATATAAAAAAGGTAATAAGCAGGAAATCGAAAACTATAGGCAAATATCTTTACTAACATCGCTATCTAAAATCTTTGAAAGAATAGTTGCCAATCGTATTACATTATATCTAGAAATGAATAATTTACTATGTGACAGTCAACATGGATTCAGGAAAGAAAGATCTACGGAAACGGCCTCCTGCTATCTACTCAATAATATTCTGAAAAAGATTGATGATGGGGATTATGTTGTATCCCTTCTATTCGACCTATCGAAAGCTTTCGATACCGTGGATCCTCTCAAATTAGTTTCAAAGCTTTATGACCTAAACTTTCCTGAACATGTATTAAACTGGATACACTCATACATGACAGCATGAGATATGGTAGTGAGATATGTGATATTAATTCTAAAAAATATCCTGTGAAAATGGGTGTCCCCCAGGGCTCTGTCCTGGGACCTCTACTCTTCACTATTTTTATTAACGACCCACCTGAACATATGAAAGCTCACATAACTATGTATGCTGACGACACTACGATTACAATCGCTAGCAATGATATTGAAGTATTGAAAGCGGAAGTTTTCAAAGTTGTTGATGAATTTGGATCCTGGTGCCAACGTAATTCATTAGTACTCAATGTAGATAAAACGATGACAGTGAACTTCTATCATGGACGCCCAATTCCCAATCCGATAAGGAGTGATGTAGATATCAATTTATCTGAGAAAGTGAAGTTTTTGGGAACGCAAATAGATAGTCAGCTCACCTGGGATGATCACATAGACAGTGTCTGTAAAAAACTCAATAGCTCTCACTTTGCAGTCTCTCAAATGAAGTATTGTCTTGACACAGCTGGTTTGTTGACCATTTATTATGCCCTAGCATACTCACACCTATCTCGAAACATTCTCTGTTGGGGTAGAGCTACAAATTTCCCAAGAGTTTTTGTAATTCAAAAGAAAATCGTAAGATTGATTTTCAAAGTTGGATATTTAGATAGCTGTAAACCAATTATGATTCAGAATCAAATCCTAAGCGCTCCCTGTATATATATTTTTAAGTGCCTTATGTACGCAAGAAAAAATCTGAAATACCTACCCACTCTCTCAACTGCACATGAACACAATACACGCAACAGCAATACTTTAATGGTACCTACACATCGAACACTAGCATATGAGAGATCACCACATTATAATGCAATAAAATTATATAATAAACTCCCACTGAATATCAAGCAAATTCCTGGTCAACTTAAATTCAAAGCCGACGTAAAAAAACTTCTTGTGAATAAATGTTTTTATAGCATACATGAATACTTGGATGATAACCAACTATCTGTATATTAGGTTTGAATAGTGCCTTCCTGTTTGTAAATGTTTATCTCCATCTATTGCTATATATGTTTTTTTTAATTTATATGTTTTTTGTATAGTACTTATTTATTCCACCATAATATTAATATTATCTATTTATTTATGACAATCACTTTATGACGTGCCATATGTACTACCTGTACCTGAATGGTTAGTAAATTTATATTCTATTCTATTCTATTATATGTGCAATAATCGCATAATGCATAATTTCTTACAACATATCGAAATATGTATCAACCTCCTGAAAAAATTTTAATGTTGGGAGAATCGGAAACATATTACATTACATACTTTCTTGCATATGATTGTTTTGACAGATCAACTGACCAACAAACCCAACTTCAAATTCATAATACTCCACTTAGATAAGAGTTGAGGTCTGAAATAATTTTTGCGAAAAACTGAAGATAAGTACCCTTAATTTGTTGAAGGTTATGTTGAAGTATCATTAATAAAGCAATTTCTGATTGAATTATCTAGGAAAATATTACCCAATCAACATGAAGAAAAACAATTATTGTGTATTAATAGCTAATTGAATGACAGAAACGGTTTAGTGGGTACACCACATAGAAACAAACAAGACATTAAAGCAAATGTTCAAATGGACCACCATTTTGTTCAATACACAATTGGCATCTCCATTTCATCGACTGTCGCATGCTTCGAAATATTCCCGGTGTATCCTGTATTACCGTACATGCTGCTAACATTATTGCTGTTAAATCTTGCACATATATTCTACAGGTGTTTCATACACTAGAGATTCAAGGTATCCCTACAGAAAAAGTCTAGTAAAGTTAAATCCGGAGAACGTGCGGGCCAATGTATGGGATTACGTCTACCTGTCCACCCATCATGGAATGTTTGATCAAGAAATTGACGAACGATTCGTTGGAAATGGGCGGCGCTCCGTCATATTAATACCACATTCGTTGATGAAGCAATAGAGGTACGTCTTTGAGTAGGCCAGGTTAAACATGTTCAAGAAACACTCGGTAGTTCTGCCCATTCAAACGGGGTGGAAGAAGATATGGTCCAACGATACGATTTTCGATCATTCCTACCCAAATATTTACTGAAAACTTTTGTTGGTAGCCTTTTCGAAATATTCTATGCGGATTTTGTTCATCACATAAATGGCTGTTTCTACTATTGAAATATCCATCTCTTGTGAAACATGCCTCATCCGTGAATATAACATATCTAGGAAAGTCGTTTGCTCCTTCATACATCCTCAAAAACCATTCACAAAAAAATCTACGAGGGCCATAATCACCAGCATCTAGGGACATCACCTTCTGTAGGCGAAATGGATACAATAGTTGTTCACGTGCTATCCGACTTACTGTTGACTGTGACACTTGTAACCTATCTGAAATAGCCCGAGTGCTGGTAGAAGGATATGCTGCTAATCGTTCAAGAATTTGTTGTTCCATAACATAATCTCTTCTTGTTCTATTCGCACCACAATGGTGTTTACTGAATTTGAAAGACCCCATTTCCTTCAATCGTCGATGCACAGCTATAAAAGCAGTGAAATGTGCATGATGTCTGTTTGGATATCTATGTTGATATAATTCAGCAGCGACTCTGGCATTTCCCCCTGTTTCACCATAAACGAAATGCATATCTGTATATTCTTCAAATGAATAATCCATTTTGAAACGATGTACATTGACTGAAATTATGACAGATGACTTGACAATAATACAAACTGTTTCTCAAAAATACTATATCACTTACACTGCATTTGGACATATTTTTGTGATTTCGATCATAAAATATATGATATAGTTAAATAATATATATTTTTCATGATTCTTTTAATATGTCTATGGTATAGTTCCTTATTTGGTGTGATTTTACTTTTGATTTAGGTAAAGCGATCACATATATATGTAGATATTTAATCCTTGGAATTTGGAATATTCTTTGATTTTATAGAAAACTTCCCGAAGAGGTATTTGACGATTGGTCAAACATAGTTCTCATATACTTTCTTTCGAATATCATTGAAATTGAAGTCATTTTCGTATAATTCTGATTCTTTTATTCTTTGTAAAGATCAGAATAAATTATCTTTTCTTCGTCATTCTTTCCGGTTCAAAATTTGTAATCCATTTTTGGAACACTTGCCGACATCCGATTGAACTGAAATTCGGCAGGTGATCATAATTCCGGGGACAATGCATTATGACATTTTCGTTGGAAAAAAAACAAAATGACGGCTCCAAGATGATGGACAAGTTTTGTGATTATGGTACGATTCGATTCAAAATTGGTATGTGGGGGTTTTCAGGGACGGAAAATGTGAAATTTCTGTCAAAATAAAGAAATTCAAGAAGGTGGACAAGTTTTATGATTATGTTCCGATTCGATAAAAAAATTGGTGTGAGGATTTCCGGGGTCGGAGATTATTAATTTCTTGTCGAAATTTATTAATTCAAGATGGCAGCTCCAAAATGGTGAAAGAGTTTTGTGATTATGGTCCGATTCTATTCAATATTTGTGTGTGGGGTATTTTGGAGTCGAAGATTATGAATTTTTTGTCAAAATTTATGAAATTGAAATGGCAGCTCCAAGATGGCCGATAATCTCTGTGTTTATGGTCCGATTCTATTCAAAATTGGTATGTGGGGGTTTTCGGGGTCAGAGATTAAGGATTTTGATCAACAAACCCAAGATGGCGGGCGAGTTTTGTGATTATGACCCGATTCGATTCAAAATTGGTATTCGGCACGACTCGATGTCGGCCCGATTCGATTCAAAATTGGATGTCTTGGGGTCGAAGATTACGAATTGAGTCGAAGATAATTGATTTTTAGTTGGAATTCATAAATTGAAGATGGCAACTCCAAGATAGCGAATGAGTTAATCTCTAGATAGTCTCCTCATTGAAGGACTAGATAGCTCAGAACTCACAGGAAAAAATGCCTCATAATAACGATGCTTCAACAAAAATGCATAGGTTAGGGCGTATGTATTGAATTGAATCTATAAGTCACGGAATAACCTACGTCACACATCCAAAGCAATTATTTTTAACTTTTTAGTGCATTTGAATAAAAGCTTGTCTTCAAAAAGGTTTTTTATTAATTATTTTATTTCTGTAATAAATTATGGAAAAATCCTCAAAAAAAGGAAATAAAAAAATACTTCTGAAGTGATAAATAAAATTATTCCTCATCGTAATCCTAAAGTTACTTTTATAGTATGTTAACCCTGATATGTGCTTTCTCGAACAATATCTCGTCAACCTTGATATATAATTAGTATAATAGTAAATAATCCTAATAATACTGAATTATGGTTATATGTATAAATGAAACATTTGATTAATCCTATTTTTTTTAATTAGGTATTTTCCGATGCCTCCAAATGAGTAGGCCATTAGGTGATGTCTTCCTCCACTTCCATTATATGTATAACTACACATAAAAAATATCATAATTGCTGGTGACCAGTCATGGATGATATGATAATAAAAGATGGTTTTTCATTACTGCAACAAAAATATGACAGATACAACACGAATACACATCCCCGATCCCAACAGACTATAAAATTTCCAGAGTTCTTTGAATTATTTAAAATTTACTACTCGAAAACTATTGAATATTGGAAAAATGTAGAAAATGATATAATTATCCAACGTTCCATAAAATTCACAGAGAACTGGGTTTTAGAATCGTTTATGTTGTCATTATATATTTGTTTTTTTGTGCTCTTTCAGGTAGATAACCACAACACAAATTTTCCTTATCTCATCACTTACCTGTTATGATAATACTAATTGAGAGAATCAAACTATAGTTAATATGACGTCCTTCTCTTCGGAAAATTAATCCCTTGCTAATCAAAATTTATCCATTCAATCTTCCATAAAATCAACTGAGGAAGAAGTGTGCGGCCTAGACTTCAAGGTCATCAATAGTTTTTTGACGGGAGTGAATTCTTAACATCTGTGTTTTTTTAATATTGAAAAATAAGTTTCTGCTATTGAAAAAAGATGATACTGTATTAAGTGTTTCAATACATTTCGATATTAGGTGTTCATTATCTGTGGAGGACAAAACCAATGAAAAGTCATCTGCATACGCAGTATAATCTGCGGTACCAATTATAGCATCTAGGTGATTTACATACAAAATGAATAAAATTGGGCCCAAGATGGAGCCTTGGGAACACCCATTTCGACTTCCCTACTACTGAACGTATGGTTTTGATTTGGCTTTCGTTTTTGAACTGCATCGTGACAATTTGTTTCCTGTCTTTTAAAAAAGATGAAATCCAGTTTAATGGTATACCTCTTATGCCTAAACTCTCCAATATATCTAGCAGCTTCTGATGGTTCACACAATCGAAAGATCTGCTCATGTCGCAAAATATTGCTACAGGGCATTCATCCTTATCGATAAACTGGGCAATGCGTTTATGGAAACGAATACATTGCCGTAGATGTAGACATTTTATGGCGGAAACCGTGCTGACTGTTGCTTATGACTTCGTGTTTTCAAGAATGATGAAAGTCTATCCAAGAATGCATATTCAAAACTTTCCGAGACTATATGGTACAGTTACCGGGCGATAATTCTCTGATAGAGTCGATCATTCTTCTTGAAGAGAGTACAACCTTTCCAGTTTTGATGCTTTGTGGAAATGCTCCAGATTTTAAGGACATATTAACTAAAATTGTCAATGGCTCAATAATCACCCTCAATACTCTCAACAATACAAATCCTGGAACTTCATCCAATCCCGCAGATTTTTGTTTTTAATCTTGAATTCAATAGAGTGTACAATTCATCCTCAGAAAAAGGTTTCAGAAACAGACTATAGCAATTGAAATTATTCTTGGGCATAGTAAACTCATCATTACATATATTTTCCATTATTTGTTTGGGTGCATCTATGAAAGAGTTATTAAATTCCTCAGCAACTTTATTAGGATCAACTTCCAAATAGCCATTCAAATTCAACGTAATATTATTTATTCCTTTATGTTTGTTTGTCAAATCAGCCACTACTTCCCAGGAGGCCTTCATATTATTTTCAGCATTTAAAATGCGATTTTGATAATGACATTTACGCTTTTGTTTGATCAGAGAAATATGTTTCCGCTTCGATTCCTTGTAAGCAGTGCCCAAGTTTGGATACATTTTTTGTAATATGTACAGATCTTTCAGAGCTCCACTAGAACGAATGACCTCGCTATCAACCCATTTTTTACCAGTATCGCGATATATGAAAGTTTCTGTAGGGAAAGCCCCGTCAAAATGATACATAAACGTATTATAAAAAGTTTCAAAAGCCTCATCGAAGTTACGAGCAGAATCAATTTTCCAAGAAAATTGATCTATGATCTGATATATTATTATCAAATACCCCACATGTTCCTTCATTTTCGAAATTTATAAAAATTTGGTCAATTACCGTGCATGAAGTGCTCGTGACACTGTTGGCCATGTAATGATCGGACTCAAATTAAACCCTGCTAGTAATGTTGCTAATGTAAAGAAATTGCAGTTTTTATACATGTCAAAGTTGAAATCTCCACAAACAATTATATTGACTTTGGATTTATAGAGATGGTCCAATAAAGTAGACAAATTTTCAAAAAATATACGTTCATCGCCACATGGAGATCGATAACAATTCAAAATGATATATTGCGAGTTACCCTCTTTGAACGTTACAGCACAAAATTCAGAGTGTTGTTCTACACAATACTGCGATACATCAATATTTTTTTATTGGAAATTTAATTTTGTCCAAATACCAACACCTCCACGTTGTTTGTTCATTCGACAGAAAGAACTAATTAAATGGTAGCCTTCAATATGGCAAAAATCAAGTGAGCCTGTCTTTAGACCTGTTTCAACTAAACAAATGAATTTCAAATTCTTAGCATAATTTATTTCACTGATAATCGAATTAATTTTATCCGTGTTCAATGAATTAATTCATTGAACATTTACAAAAAAACATATCATCATATCAGCAGCAATATTTTCTTGTTTCGAATTTATTTGTTAATTAATAATTTATTCATTGTAGGAACAGCTATAACTTTGGAAACCTTATATGAGGAAATTGGTAATAATAATTTTTTTACTAATAAATTGAACTACTTATTATTGTGCTGTTTTAGTTAAACTGCGAACAATTTGCGTATCGAATAAAAAGTTTTTAAATACGATTTACACCAAAGTTAATTCCTTGGAGTTACATCAGCCAAATCCTCAGAAAGATAAACTGAAAAATATTCCGATGAAAACCCTCAATGAAGTTCAGGAGTTCGAACTTCAGTTAGAAAATGACGATGTGAAAACTTCTTTGGTAAGTTATATTAAAAATTCATAATTCGCTGTACATTTTTTTCTTTCTTTCAAGTCATTAGGTAGCACACACTTGGAAAAATAGAAAGAAATTTCAATTCACAGTCAACTCTGGAAGATAAATCTTTCTAACTTTTATTTAATTTTTTTAATCCTGGGATCAGACTTATCATTCCACTATTACGAAACTCAGGGAGATTGAAAAATGTTATCAGTGAAATTTATACATTCTTTCAAGGAACCATTTTCCCAAATTCTGTGGGCACCTTATGAAATGAACCCATATTTGGCTTTTATTTCATTTATCTGAATATACTTACATTTTAGGCCCATCTCTTCAAATCTTTGGGTGGTAGAGATGCAAAAGATCATCTGTATAGATGCCTTGGCCAATTATTTACCAATGAGTTGGCTACGCAATGTTCCTGGTTCGGACAAAGGGGAAATTACAAAGTCAAAGACTTGTATTCCATAAAAATATTAACAGGTAATATATTTTAAACTTTGGTTGCCAAAAATCATTATTATTAATATTTTCAGAGAGTATTAATAATAGCAATCATCCTGATGTATCATATTCTACATAGATAAACATGCAGGGAATGGTTCCGATTGAGCCAAAGGCTCAATAGAAATCAAGAAAAAAATGCAGAAAGCCAATGAATATTGACAGAAGAAGAGAAGCAATGATTTTAGTTTTATTTTTAATGCCAAAATAATATGTGATTTTAGCAATACCAGAAATTAAATAATCTATTTTTTATGCTGAACTTTTATTTTCCCAATTCTGGTAGTATGAAATTATCAATATTAAAACTAAACATACAATTTTCAAATGATACTATCTCAGTCTGACTAAAAATAATCGCAAGTTTCTGTGGATTTTTCTTATTGTTGCTCATAGACTTATACACTATTTTAAAAGTATGTTGATTTTAGGATGATTTGTAATACTGTTATGGGTGACATTAATTTTATTGAAAAAGTATCAATTTCTTTCCATTTTATATTGAACGTGGTTTATTTTCTACGATCAGATTTGAAAGTTATTCAGCCAATATTTAGAATTTTTCAGTATTGCTTCAATCTGCATGAAAGTGATCGAAAATACTTGATTGAATTGTGATTGAAACAAATTGATCGTTCCTCAGTGTTCAAATATTTTGAATATGTCTTGTGAAGGCAAACATTTTACAACTGAAGTAAGGAGGCAATAATAAACCGTTAAAGCATTTTACTAATCCGTCTGGTACATTTTTTTCCATTTGCAAGACTGAATAGAAATGTATATAAAATTCTAGAGTTAACATGGGAAAATATATGTTCGAAACTTGTATGTTTTCTTGGTAGATATTTCGATCCTGACTACTTCAAAATTAAAACAATTGTTAATAACGTGGTTCATAATTAAAAAATTTGACTTGAAATTGAAGGTACTAAGGAAACAAAGCGTACACAATATAGCATATATAATAGATTTAATTGCATTCAAAGTCGAATTAAAAGTTTCCATAATTTTTTGAAAAATCGAAAATAGTCATTATCATGTTTATGTATCATTTAAGCAAAGGTATATCACAAGTAGGTAAGTAGTCTTTGTGGTGGTTATCTACGATGGAGACTGGATGGACGCTGTGTTGTCACAATCAAAAATTGTACAAATAACCCCTTCACCACACCAACTCACTTCACACCTACATGCACATTTAGATAACTTATAATTAGTAGATAATCTACACTGTAGATTATAGTTATCAAGATGTGCATATAAGTAGGTCTAAAGTGAGTAGTGGGGAAGCGTATTTGTACAATTTATAGTGATCATCTACATAGCAATGATGTAAAAGTTACATAACATGTAGTGTATGTTATGTAATATTTATGTCTGTTTGTAACATTTGTTATGTAATATTTATATAATCAAATAATATAAAATATATGTGAAGTAGTTACATCATAGTTATGTAAAAGTTACATAACATCTAATGTATATTATGTCACATTGTGACATAATATTTACTTAATAAAATTATATAAAATATATGTAAAGTAGTTACATCAGTGTTATGTAAAAATGAGGTTGTATTTGTGGCGGACATTTCGCCATAACAGTGACATAAATTCTACATAACATAGTTACGTAACAAGTAATATTACTTATGTAACATACATGTCAATTTTACATAATTGTGTTTGCTGGGTTCACATTCAGGAAAAACATGTTCGGATTGAATATTACCTTTCTTTGTTGATCATCCTGCGTTTCGTGAAAAAATTACCAATACAAGCGCCTTGAGGCCAGATTTCAGGATTCATAGCACTTTTGAAATGATTATCGTTTATGGTAACCTTAAACGACGAATAAATATCAGGATTTCTGGAACTGAGAGCTTCACATTCAACTTCAGGAAAGTGTCCATTGAGTAGCTTCACCATATCTTCAGAGGTAGTTCCTACGTCCACTCGATAAACATGTAGTAGTACTTTCTTTGGAACACCTTTCACTGATATAGATCCATTATTATTACTTCCCACTAACAGATTCTTCTTTGGTTTATTAGCCGGCCTCTTTCTCACAACCTCCCGCCATTCGTTTTGGGATGAACTTCCTTCTCCTTGTTCAGAAGTCAGATGGATATATTCATTCAACTTAGTAATATGTTCATTTTCCATAATAGCGGTCGAAACTGCAGATTTTGATACCACTTTTCCTGTACTAATTGGAGAATTCGTACACACGTTCTTTGGGGTAGTCCCTGAGTCATTGCCTTTTTGATATATAGCATTGTATACCTGTGGTTTTTTATCAAGGGAAATCCCTATCATAGCGTTTTTCTGGGCCTTGTTTTCCTTCGGCTTTTTAACTAGGGGACTCCTTATCGTAGCGTTTTTCTGGTCAACGCACATACATTCAGAATTTGAGATAGGATTTGAGATCGATTGAAATTTATTCATCAAATCTACCTGATTGTTTAGGATTCTTATTTTATCGTGGAGCTCATTGATGATCGCATCTTTCTGATTAATAATGTACTTGAAAATGCTTACATAAATTTTTTTACTCTCTCCTGATAATTGTTCAATAGCATCGAAGAATTGGGCTTCGTTTCCATTGGGCAGATTGAAGTCAACTTTCTCACAACAAACTAACAAATTGTCATCAATAATTTTAACACCAGCACGCAATTTTGCACAGCTCAAATGGAATGTGCTATCACAATTTATGCATTTTGTGGCATTCACAACTTTACTTTTGCACTTTTTACACACAGCGTTCACCGACGAACCGTTCCCCGTGGACGACATGCTGACAGGGGGTAATACTTGTGACGATCCCAGACATAGCTGGGTAAAGTCCATGTCTCCTCTCAGTTAACATGGTAGCATACCTAGAAGCTTTTGAAAGAAAGTGAGCGGCGGAAATGGTTGATGCGAGTGAAATCTTGTTGATATTGGAATTTTCCTGTTGACATGGGTATGCAGGGGAAGAGGGCCTCCCCATAGGCTTGCCGTTGCCTCGCCACAAGGTGTTGGACTCTGGGGGGGCAGGGTGATACATAGTTGACCAATGAAAAATATACCGTATTCGGTAGAGATGAGGAAGTCCTTCATCTATGGGCACTGATGATTGTATTCTTTGGTGACTTGGCGGGAAGCGGCGCATTTACTCTCTCGGGTACTGACATCCCAGAGCCAGTAGCCTCATCAGGCGGACCCACCGTGGCTGAAATGATTCGGTAGCAGGATAACCTAGCGTTGATCCAGCGTATCCGGATTCCCATAGTGCGGGATAGGGTAAGGTACTCACCAGCTTGCTGTTGTTACCACTGTACATATTGTTGCTGTGGAAGTAATGTATTCGTGACAATGAAAACAGGCAATATTTGGGAAAAAAAACTGATTGAGCTTACAGAAATAGTACGCTGTATATATAAATAAATTAATAATTTTCGAAAGATTCGTAAGTAAATACATTTCAAAAGAGTAGATCATATGGCTCTTTAGCCTCTCCGTACCTCGACCTGTGAGGTCTTTTGTACATTACCCTCCACCTATTCAATACCCGGGATTCCGAGACTCCCTGCAAAACGTTTCAGTTTCCTGGGGATAAGGTCGTTAGTAAAACTCCTTCGAGGAACTCAAGCCTTTTGCAAAATAGCACTCGGTGGTCGCAAAGCAAGTGTTCTGCAGTTTCAGCGAAATTCTCGCAGTAACGGCACAGTTCACTGTCTGATTTCTCCAGTTTTTTGAAGTGATACCTCAACGGACAATGTCCGGTGAGCAGTAGCAGTTTCAAGTCTTGCTTGTCCAACTCGTGAAGCTGTTCAGCTTTCTTTGGCGATGAGATCAAAAGCTTTTTCGCTTGTCTTGCCCTGGAACCTCATTCCAGTGGATTTCAATTTTGTCAGCTTCCCCCTTTAAAAATCACAGAAGGGTTCTGGGCCAGAAAATTGGGTATTCGCCCCTTCCAAGGCTGTTCGCTTCCGCATTGCCTTTGATTTCTTTGCACCCACATCAGAGTAACCTGATTATTCATAGCCAGTTGTCTTAGGGAGAGTTTGTAGTCCCAGGTCAGTCTAGACTCACAAGTGTGTGACTTTAGAGCTTTTAGTGCTGCTTTTTCAAAGAGTAAAACAGAAATAAATTATCTGGAATCTTCAAAATACAACGAAATATCACGATTCCTAAATGAATAAACTTGTTTCAGATAGTCATAAGAAGGAAAATGAGAAATAAAATCTCCAAATTAGTCAGTTTCAGAATATATTTAAATTTTTGCAGAATATGTATTTTGTACAAGTACCTTTATCTTCGCTCAGTCTTTGTTTTCTAATAATTGTGAGTATTTCACCTTCGATTCTTCACATTCATATCTCGTCGAGGGAAATATTTTATTTCTATATGTTTTCGAAATATTCTGTTACAATTTTTTTCTGATCTGCTGCCCATTCCACCAATGTTCTTTTCATTCCTCTTTCAATGTTTTTTTTTCATTTTTGTTTTTTTAACCTCAGTCACACTATCTATCTTATTATCTTCTAAGGAGTATTATCCCATTCCTCCTCACGAAACTAACAGTGAGTAATATTATTTTTTTTGTTGATCCATCAACCTTATGAGGTAATCAAAAAAAATATTCTACCATGAAAAAGAGGGAATTTTTGTGGCATAGAGGACAAATTCTTGAATTAAAGAAAAAAAAGCATCCTGAAGTGGGAGTCGAACCCACGACCTTATGATTTCTAGCCATACGCTCTACCATCTGAGCTATTCGAAGACATAGGAATCGACACACACTCGTGAACCCTTTTCTTCCATAATTTAATATTCATGTGAGAAATGAATCGAAAATCCAAACGTACTTATCACTGGCCGTCGAGATCCATTACCTGTCACTCAACTTCATCGACATTCGAAAATTTCAGTAGCAGATCTAAGCAGATGATATCTAACCACTGATAAGATTTAGCCAAAAATATAAGGTGAAAGTGGAAATATTGTGTCCGAAATATTTTATTTATTTATTTATAGGTCAAGTACACTACCGAATTGTTATAAAATCCCAAATGGTACATCAAGAAAGTTTCAATTGAAGAAGCTATAGTACAGTTATGAACCTAACAAGTAAGCTCCTTAAGATAAACTAATGTAATTGCTTAAAAATAAATAGATCTATTTATTTTTATCAGTCCAGTACATAAAAAAAATATTAATAAAATACCAAAGACAAAATATTACAAAAGACAAGAAAAAAACATAAAGACATTCAAACACTAGTAATCACTTAAATTATAAAACAAAACATAAATATGTCTAGTACATTACATAATTGTAATAAAGTCCCAACTATGCAAACAAACACTAGGGTTAAGCTATTCCCTCAAAATAAATAGAGGTATGCATTTTCATTAGTCGAGTAGTACATTATTTATTGTAATAAAATCCTAATGTAAGCACAAGGATGGTTCAATAAAAAAAAAGACATATTAAACACTAGAGTAAGTTATGAACATTAAAATCGATAATCAATAAATAACGACTATTCAGAAGTTTAATGAACAATCGCTGGATGAAGTTCTCTGATTGCCATTTTTTTGAATTTTAAATGTGACAGATGAAAAAGATCAAGTTCTGAAAAGTATGTATTAAAATTTTTCTGAAGTCTACAACTTATTGTCATCGAGCCATAGTTAGTCCTGTAGAATCGCAACCCAAATGAAAAAATGTGATTACTTCTCAAGGTTCTTGAGTTAACGGAAAGGCAAAGCTCTTCTAGAATAGCTGAACAATTATAGTGGAAGTTTATCATTTTATGAAGGAATAGAACCATTGCAAGTTTACGTCTGTCCTCAAGTGACAATAAATCTAATACAGAAAGCCTCATTTGCGGGTTAAATCCAAAGTAGGGTAGGCCAAGTTTCCAAATTAGATATTTAGTGAAACGATTCTGAACTTTTTCAAGTCTCTCTTCATGACGAGCATAAAGAGGACACCAAATAATATTATATTATATTCCAAGATGCTCCGAACCAGTGAAAAGTATAATGACTTTATAACATCATAGTCTGTAATATGGCGAGTATTCCTTTTAATGAATCCGAGCATTCTGAGCGCTTTATTACAGATGTTATTGACATGATCAATGAAGCTAAGATCCTTATCGAAAATAATTCCCAATTCGCATAAGCTATTGACTGGCTGAAGAATTACCTCATTAATGGAGTAATCTCCAATGACAGGCTGCCTTATTCTATAAAATCTCAACACATTACATTTCCCAACGTTAACCTTTAAACAATCAGTGTCACAGTAGGTACAAAAGCTATCAATGTCATTCTGAATACATTCAATATCGTTGGTAGATTGCACTGTTTTGAAAAACTTGAGGTCGTCTGCATACAGAGAGATATCACAGTGTTCAAACACAGATTTAACATCATTAATAAAGAGTAGAAATAATATAGGCCCAATGTGCGAACCTTGTGGAACCCCTGAAGTCACATGAATTGTTTCTGACATACTGTCAGCTATCTTCACATTCTGCAATCTACTGGAAAGGTAGGATTCAATAAATTTCAAGTATTTGCCCGTTATTCCGAGATTATTAAGTTTCAGAATTAATAGTTCATACAAACTGAATCAAAGGCTTTAGCAAGGTCCGTGTAGATAACATCTACTTGGAGCCCTTGCTCAAGCTTATTTGTGATGAAGTTTTGGTAAACAGCCAAATTGGTGGCAGTAGACCTTCCTTTGTAGAACCCATGTTGTTCGTCTATTATGACGTGTTTGAAATTATTAAATATTTCATCCGTGATCAAAGACTCAAATACTTTGGGAATACAAGAAATTTTTGAAATACCCCGGTAATTCTGAATATCATTTCTGTTCCCACTTTTGAATACTGGAGAAAGGAAAGATTTTTTCCATACGCCTGGAAAAATCCCTGTATCAAATCATCTTTGAAAAATAATTTTAAGGGGATGTGATAAACTGTGACAGCAATTCCTTAACAATACTGGCGAAATTCCGTCAGGACCCGCGCCCTTTGAAACATCTAGGTTTTTCAATTTATTTTCAATAACAACTTCACTGAAAGTGTGGAAAGATAACGTGTTGATTTCATAATTGGTATTGTCAGGTACATAATTTTGAACAGGTAAATGAATCGAGAAGCAAGACTTGAAATGTACCGCAAAAGCATCGGCAATAGTTTGAGGGGTGTCAAAGTTTAAGTTATGTCATAACAGTAGGTAGCCCTTTATTTTTCCTCAATGAATTGAAAAATGACCAAAAATATTTGATATTAGTAGGGATCATATTTTCTGTATTAGATAGATATAGCAGGTAACATTTATCTATGTGATACTTGGTTTCCTTGCGCTTCATGGAGTATTCTTTGTAATCACAATCCAATTTAGTTTTTTTGAATTTCTTGAATAAGGAGTTTTTTTTTTGATAAGTTGAATCAGAAAGAAACTGTACCATTTGGGGTACTTTGAACTAGTTATATACCGCTGTGGCAAAAATCGAGTGAAACCTTCAAACAAAATTTCATAAAAGGTTGAAACTGCTAACTCAATTTCTGAATTGAGTATAGAAGACCAATTAATGTCGGTTAAGTAGCTATTCAGCCCTTCATAATCGCCTTTATTGAATGCAAACACTTTTTCTCTATAGCTGAACGTAGGCTGCAACATATTCTCAAAATCTAATATAAGCTGGAGAGGAGGGTGATATGCATCTGCTGGAAAATTATTGAGCAATGTAGTATCAGAAAATCTTACGTCAATTGAAATTTCATCAAAGAAAACTAAGTCCAAAATTTTATCTTTAACATTTTTAACATCATTATATTGCTGAAAGCCCATAAATGGGAGTTCATCAAGCAAACATTCTACACGCTGGTCAGGTAAGTACCCTGGAATCAAGACTTGTTCCTCATATGACCAAGTTACTCGGGAAAAATTGAAGTCTCCCACAATAATGAAGTTTGCACCTATGTGATGTCTTTTCACCTCGTTAATATGCTCAACAAATCATTGATATGCATCGAGAGATGATTCAGGAACAAAGTAGACAACACACAATACAATCGATTTGTTGTTGATCTTCAGTTTCACCCAGACATCTTCAAACAAATTAGAATCAGAAACTCTTATTTCTGTAGCGTTATAGGATGATTTAATTGCTATCATAACACCACCTCCAAGCGTACAGTTAGTACTGTTATAGTCACGATCTTTTCTAAAAATGAGATATTGAGATATATAATGAAAAAGGGGGAATTTTGTGGCATAGAGGACACATTATCAATTTGAAGAAAAAAAAGCATCCTCGAGTGGAAGTCGAACCCACGACCTTATAATTTCTAGCCATACGCTCTAACATCTGAGCTATCCGAGGACATAGGAATCGACACTCACTCGTGAACCCTTTTCTTCCATAATTTAATATTCATGTAAGAATTGATTCGAAAATCAAACGTAATTATCATTGGCCTTCGAAATCAATTATCATTGGCCGTCGAAATCAATTACCTGTCACTCAACTTCATCGTCATTCGAAAATTTCAGTAGCAGATCTAAGCAGATGATCTCTAATCACTGATAAGATTTAGCCAAATATATAAGGTGAAAGTGGAAATATTGTGTCAGAAATATATAATGAAAAGGGGAAATTTTGTGGCATAGAGGACAAATTATTAAATTAAAGAAAAAAAAAGCATCCTCAAGTGGGAGTCGAACTCACGACCTTATGATTTCTAGCCATTAGCTCAACCATCTGAGCTACTCGAGGACATAGGATCGACAAACACTCGTGAACCTTTTCTTCCATAATTTAATATTCACGTGAGAAATGAATCGAAAATCAAACTGGCCGTCGAGATTCATTACCTGTCACTCAACTTCATCGTCATTTGAAAATTTCAGTAGCTGATCTAAGCAGATGATTTCTAACCACTGATAAGATTTTTGCCATATAAGGTGGATGTGGAAATATTGTGTCCCAAATATATAATGAAAAAGGGGGAATTTTGTGGCATAGAGGACAAATTATTAAATTGAAAAAAAAAAGCATCCTATGTCCTCAAATAGCTAAGATGGTAGAGCATATGGCTAGAAATCATAAGGTCATGGGTTCGACTCCCACTTGAGGATTCTTTTTTCTTCTTTAATTATGTAATTTGTCCTCTATGCCACAAAATTCCCCCTTTTTCATTATACATTTCGGACACAATATTTCCACTTTCATATTCTACAATATTCAGTTATATTCCCGTAAATAGATATATTCTCATTCGGATTGTTATCTCTGGAGTGGAAGGACGACTGTCAATTTCGTCATTCAGTCTTCCAGTGCTTCTGGGTGTAGAAGGTAGGGTTTCGTTTTGATCCCTTGATATTGAATTCTCGTGGGTAGAGGGTAGTTTCTCATTGTGTTTGCTAGGGCTGGACGAAATATTCAAAAACTCATCCGTCGTGATTTGAAAGAAGTTGAGAGCAAAGATCGAAAACGATTGTTTTTTTCACCTGAAAATAAATGATGACGAAATAATAGAAGGAAAAATGTGCTTTCTCTGAGATGAGTAGGATCCAAATGAATGCGAATGATACGGGATAAATTAAAATATGAACTTGTCTATCGTATTGGGCTAAATGTTGGATCTGCATCGCAGTCACCCACATGAGAATAATGCTATCCCAAAACTACCGTCTGTGGCGTGAAAAGAAAGAGCGTCTGTCCAGTTCACTTTTGGAGCATGCTCGGCCTTGAATATAAACACTTTGGAAAAAACTGCAGTCTACATAAAAAGTTAGAGTTACCACCTCACAATGCTGCAATCAGTCAACCAAACTATCGAAAAGCAATTTGTGAACGTTCACACATATGTAAAGGTTCTGAATAACTCAATTTCTTGAAAATTAATAAAAACACTTGCAATTCTCAAAAACTCATAAAAGTTATTTCTGGCGAACAAATGGGGGAAATTGATGCAATTTACTATTGCATTCATATATGATATGTTTTCCTCCTCATAAATTTTGAATTTCTTACTCACGAAATAAAAGTGCACCAGAACTTCGCACGTGTTTGCACATGAAGACACTGACCAAAATGTATTTTGGTACATGGTTGCCAGACTGAGGACGCATCATCATGCTACAGGTGAAAGGAGTATATTCAATGTATATTAGCATTCACGATTTAAAGCGCCCCCCAAACAGAAATTGTCTGAACTAAATGTATACTGGAACTTTCAAAGACCGTATGATAGTACGTCCTTCATTATGTTTTTCTGTTGTACATAACTCTCGCATTTGATAATGAATGTTTTCTGTTCTCATATGCCATGGAAGCTCTGGAAGCGAAGTACAATTTGCGAATATATAATTCGATGGTTCGTTCAAAATAATGGAATTATTGTTGGAAAACAATACTGCGTCCGGTATACGGACGTTGTATCATTCAGGACGCGATAGTGTATGGTAGGAAACCCACGTACGGACGTAATATTGTATATATATATATATATATATATATATATATATATATACATCTTGCCTACAATACTGCGTCCTCTCAGGAAGCGTCCTGCTTCCACCAGAAATACGCTATCTAGGTCAATTTCGATAGAGTATAGTGATTCTACACAAAAAATCCTACTCAAAACTGGTTTCAGATTATCAAAAACTTCAAAAATAAAAAAAGTATTCTTTTATAATATTGCGTCCTTTCACCATCATATCATTATCACGTCCGGTGAATAATTTGTTTTCATATTTAGTATGATACTGCGTCCAATTTGCATTATATCTTTCATACTCAGCACGATACAGGATCCCGCGCTGTTACCATGTTTTATTACACATTTTTATTTAACTCGCTTTGTTCATATGCCGTCATTCTTTCCGGTTAAAAATTTGTAATCCATTTTTGGAACACTTGCCGACATCCGATTGAGCTGAAATTATGCCAGGTAATAATAATTCCGGTGACAATGCAATATGAAATTTTCGTTGAAAAACAAAACTAAATGACGGCTCCAAGATGACGGACAAGTTTTGTGATTATGGTACGATTCGATTCAAAATTGGTATGTGGGGGTTTTCAGGGATAGTGAACGTGAAATTTCTGTCAAAATGAAAAAAATCAAAATGGCGGACAAGTTTGGTGATGATGGTCCGATTCAATTCAAAAATTGGTATTTGGGGGTTTCCGGGATCAGAGATTATGAATTTATTGTCGAAATTCATGAATTCAAGATGGCGGCTCCAAAATGGCGAAAGAGTTTTGTGATTATGGTCCGATTCTAATCAATATTTGTGTGTGGGGGTTTTCAGAGTCGAAGATAATGAATTTATGAAATTGAATTGGCAGCTCATGGAATTACTGTTAGAGAAAAAAACAAAATTATAGTATGCAAGGTTATTATTATTATTTATTATTTATTTATTAATTATTTTTTGTTTTGTCTATATTTTCATATCTATCTGTTTTATATTCAATCGATTTCAATACTTATATGTTCTACCAATCCTTTTATTAATAACTATATTTTTTATCTTACTTTGTCAATGAGAAATTCTTGGACAATGAAGTATATCTATCTATCGTATCGTATCGTATCATTTCGTACCGTACCGTACAATACCGTACCGTTCCGTACCATACCATATCGTATCGTAACGTTTCCTTTCGTTCGTTTTTCTTGAAAAACAACTATATTCCTGGCTACAGGAGGCCAAACAGCTATGTTCCTGGCTACGGAGGGCCAAGCACTTATATTCCCAGCTACGGATGGCATACAGCTAGATTTCTGGCTATATATTGTCACTCTTTGAGATGGATTGAGATTGATCGAGAAGTATCCTCATCTGTTCGGTTCATGTTACCTGAAAAAATTTGAAATTTCAAGTAAGTAGTTTTGAGTTAACATTATACCCAATTTGGATATGGACCAATTACTGTTAAACCTCTGGGGTATTTGGGCATGAAGTGCCATATAAGATGTATGATGCTGTTGAAATATAAAATTTTTCTGTCGATTTTTTTTTTTTGATCGATTTTAAACTTCGTACTAAGACTAACTTGACCCTTCTGAATCGATTGGCGTTCGCAGAATCGCGTTATCTATCACCGTTCTCGAATTAGAGAAAAGTTTTTCCTTTTTTTTGCATTTCTCGGCCAATCGATCAATCTGACTACGACATAGGCCACATTTTCGGATTCTACGTCGAATTTGGTCATTTTGATGGAAACCGCAGATCGATAGGATCACTTTGAGTTTTCGAAGATTTACCACGTTATGCAATTTTTCTGTAGATAATTTTTTTCGATCGATTTTAAACTTCGTACTTGGACTAACATGACCTTTCTCAATCGATTGGCGTTCGCAGAATCGCTTTATCTATCACCGTTCTCGAATTAGAACCAAGTTTTTCCGGTTTTTTTCATTCCACAGCCAATCGATCAATCTGGCTACCACATAGGCCACATATCCGGAATCTACGTCGAATTTCGATCATTTTGGTAAACCGCAGATCGATAGGATCACTTTGAGTTTTCGAAGATTTACCACCCCCTTATGCAATTTTTCTGTGGATATTTTTTTTCGATCGATTTTAAACTTCGTACGTATTGTATCGTTTCCTTTCGTTTCGTTAATACTCAGCCGTATCTTTTCGTATCGTATCGTATCGTATGGTATCGTATGGTATCGTATGGTATCGTATCGTATCGTACCGTATCGTATCGTATCGTATCGTATCGTATCGTATCGTATCGTATCGTATCGTTTCGTACCATACCGTACCGTACCGTACCGTACCGTACCGTACCGTACCGTACCGTACAATACCATACCGTACCGTACCGTACCGTACCATACCATATCCTATCTTGACGTTTCCTTTCATTTCGTTAATACTCACCCAAGTTTTTTTACTGTCGTTCGTTTTCTTTAAAACAACAATATTCCTGGCTACATGAGGCCAAACAGCTATGTTCCCGGCTACGAGGGAACACCCAAAATTCCCTA
>JAFIRS010005521.1:0-55204 GCA_018342105.1 Gonioctena quinquepunctata
ATTCCGACACCGAGAACCCCCACATACCAATTTTGAATCGAATCGGACATAATCACAAAACTCTCCTTCATCTTGGGGCCGCCATCTTGAATTTATGAATTTCGACAAAAATTTCATAATATCCGACACCGAGAACCCCCACATACCAATTTTGAATCGAATCGGACCATAATCACAAAACTCGTCCACCATATGGGAGCAGTCATCTCATGAATTTTGACAAACATTTTATAATCTCCGACCCCGATTACCCCCACATCCCAATTTTGAATCAAATAGGACCATAATTACAAATCTCGTCCGCTATCTTGAAGTCGCCATTTTGTTTTTTTCTCTAACAAAAATTCCATAATGCATTGCCCCCGGAATTATGAACATCTGCTAGGTCGGTCAAAATTCACCTATGAGATTTGAACCAAACTAACAAACGAACAAACTAACTAACAAATGAAACTGAATAAAAGCTTGTAAAAATCATTAAATATCCTAAAATAAAAATTATTTTTCTGGCAACTGAATTAGACAGAAGTCAAGTGAACAAAATTGAATGAAAATTTTTGGCTAGTTAATTTTCCTTGCGTGTTTGTGTTGTGAAAATGAAACATTCTCTGCGCAATTTGATCATAATATATTGCGAAAGTGCGGCAACACTGCCGGGTCTGTGAACGTCGATTAAATGTCAGAAATTGTATGTAATGGCTTGAGAACGCGGTAAAATATAATGGGCTTGTGAACGTGACATAAACTATACAATTAATTTTTTTTTCACTTTTTTACCCCTCTCAGTTCTAGTTATTTTTGGGGATTGTAATAAATGTAGAACACCAAAATGTTTGTTGAAAACATGAATATTTCTAGTGGGTCTGTGGTGGTCTGATAATTGTAATGGTCTGACAACGTGGGTTAAATCTGTATATATATATATATATATATATATATATATATATATATATATATATATATATATATATATATATTTATATATATATATATATATATATATATATGTATGCTGATGATGCCACGCTTTTACTAAGTGACACTCTGACTTCCAATCTAATTTATAACGCTAATGAATCTGAAAGCTTTATAACAAACTGATCTTCAAGCAATTATCTTACTATAAATAATGATAAAACCAAAACTTTAGATTTCTCAACAAAAAATAAAATGAGAATAATGAACCAATTATGTTTTTCGAGTGTATCTGGACTCGTCATTGAATTTCGCATCGCATATTCACAAATTATCAAAGCGTCTATCCACGTGTATATATATTATAAGACAACTTAGAAATGAAACAAAATAGATTGTTTGAAAGTAGCTTATTTTGGCATTTTTCACAGCATAATGACATATGGATTGATAGTATGGGGTTCATCATGTTATTTAGAGATAATATTCAAATTACAAAAAAAAGTTTTCAGAATAATGGCAAATGCCAAATATGATGATCATTGTAAACCCTTCTTCAAAAATCTCCATATAATAACTCTGCGATCTTGCTTCATATACGAATATTTGTGTTATGTCAAAAATTTAAGGCTACCCAAATATAGACTAAGTTAATCGCAGAACTCTTATTTATATCTATCTTTAAGATTTTTTAATGTATTACCTAATGAGTTTCAGACTCTTGACATGAGTAAAAACACTTTTAAAGTACAAATTAAAAATATACTTTCACAAAATGCCTTCTACACATTTGAAGAATATTTTAATTATTTCTACTCTTTATCTAATTCGTCGTCTGTCTAATAATTATATATTGTTGTATTACTATGTACTGTATTGATGTCATATGTTACTGACCATATTGTTATCATATATTGTTTTTTAATATTTACGACTATGTGTTACCATTGAGTTGACGTATGCAAACATTATTTATGTATTTACTGCATCAATAAATTCTATTCTATTCTATTCTACATTCCTATGATAGTTTTTATTTTATACTGTGATTTCTAATCTATATATATATATATATATATATATCTATATATATATTTATATATATATATATATATATATATATATATTATATATATTATATTAAAAAAATTCCGTGGTATTATTATATTCACGATCTGTACCCTTACATTGTTTGTGAATTAATTAGTATTATTATTATTATTGAAATATATCATTCGATGCTCTAGTGGTACTATTATAGACAATTAAGGTGAAAATTTATGATAATTTTCCCACAGTCATTGTTGGAAGGACGGCCCCACGAGAATGATAAATTAATTATTAAACGAAATTCTGTATCAAAATCATCTGTATCTTGAAACAAAGTGCATTAATTATTGTTGAGAAAGAGAGAATCAAACTTGAAAAAGAATTTATGTTCTATCAAACCAAAAGTTTATTTTCATAACAACTTACCATTTTAAAACATTAATAAAATGTATCACTCCCTTATCAGTATTCTGTCAATTCCGGAAAACATGCATGAGTCAAACCAGCCAATTAAAATAAAAGCATGGAAAGCCAAAACAGTATCTCGGGTTATTTTCCGACTATTTCATGTGAATCAATCAAAATTCTGTGTGCGGCAACTCTGCTTATACATTATTAAAATTCATCAATTAAAGCGCACGACCAGTATATATTAGCATATTTGATTTAAATTTTCCTTTTAAAATTCCAAAATTAAATTTTTTAAATTTTAATGTGGATGCAAAGTTATTAAAATCGTTACTTTTGCGCATGATCAAATATCCGATAATCTAGATAATACAGAAAAAATATAACAATGGCTTCAAAACAATTCCCTCTCACTGGCGTAACGTTCGAAGATCGCCTAGGATTTCTATACAAAAAAATTGACATTAATAAATTGGTTCTCCGATCTGTGTGAGAAAAAAGGCCGAACACGTGAAAGGGGACGCAGAAAAATGAGCTCAGTTCTTTGACAGCAGGTGCTTGGAGTCTACCGTCCCCTCATTACAGCACAAAAAATAATGCCGGTCGAAGTTTTATACCAAGCATTTATACCTGTGCGGGTTCGAAACCTCGATAGTTTCAGAAATTGCTTTGTAGCCTTCTGACAGCTCACCAAATGATGACAAATCACTATAAACTACACATAATGTTTATGCAAAATCGGCAAGAATAGAGAACCAAAGCGATTTTTAAACGCCCCTTAATAACAAACACTTCACAACTCCAATAATACGTTTAAATATAATTTAGAACATGCACATTCCAGAATCACTTGATACTTATCTTGATAACTGATCGGCAGTTTCACAAACAATTTACTGGTTGACATGGTGGTGACAGAGTTTGAGAGGACGCTGCTATCGACGCCGACGCCCCAAGAGCGTCTGTTAGCTCGGATTCTGCGAGGGGATCGAGAGGGGTGGATTCCTTGCTCTCTAACGCTGGTGTTTCCATTAGGCGACGTCCCGTTCTTGTGACAATGCCATCATATTCGCTTTAAGTAGTTTGGTATGTTCTCTATTAGTCCTGAGGATGTAAATGAGATATTGTTTAAAATTATAAATGAGAAGTTCAGAAGCTTTCATTTCAAATCTCATCTGTCCAGATATTTGATTCTACATTGATTTGAGAAGAATACATTTGTTCATGAATATTTATTGTTGATTTCCAAGTTTCTCAAAAGCACATATAAACAATTTTTCTCATGGTTTCCAGAGTTTCGAGGGTATGAGATTAAAAACTTGACAGGGGTGTTGGATTCAATAATTGGAATATTTTTCAGTATTTCAAACTCTCCCGTCACTTTCAGTTTCACCACCCAGACATCACTGGATAACCCATGAATATTCATAGAATATTATTTTTGGGATATTGGAATATTCTTAAATGTGCCAGGGATATACATATCCTTTTTGGAATATTCCTAGAATGTGCTGGTGGGGAAAATTTCAGATATTCTTTGAATATTCCATGAATAATATTCCCGAAATATCCAGAATATTCCCCGAATATTCCATGAATATTCCAAGAATATCCTCTGGGAATATTCCTTGTATATCCAGAATATACCCACAATATTCCATGAATATTCCAGAAAGGATAATCCTAGAATATTTCATTAACATATTCTATGAATATTCCGAGAAAATTCAAAATAATTCAGGAATATGATACTTATATTCCATAAATATCCTGAAGGGTTTTCAGAACGAAATAACCATTCCCTGAAATTTCAGAAAGTTAGAAAATAAAGAAAAATACAACTGTTTGCCCACATGAGTATCCTCAAATATAAAATCTCGAATGGCACTTTTACATCAATAATATAAACTTCTACAATTATGCCTGACAATTCAAGCAATGTATTCGCTTACATTCGCCAAGAAACAAAACTTCAGTTCAAAAATTTTGTAGGTAGTAATGCAATACGTAGTTGTTTTCCTCAGGGTATTTGTGAATTGGAATTGCAGGTTCCACTCAGAAAAAAAAAACCATTTGATTTCCGCAGAGTGCGCACCCCTTCCCTACAATGAAATAAAACAACATGAATTTGAATAGGTCTATTTCTATATAGTTATAATAATAATAACACATATTTTATCAACCCGTTTCTTCTATCACTACGGGGATATCTCTGAAAACCAAGAATCGCAAGATCGAACTACTGCTATCTGAATCAGAAAAAATCGAATCCGTTTCATCATTTATAGTTTCAACTTGATTATTCAACTGTCCTTTTGCATGCTGTGACGGAGTTTGTGTAAAAATTGCATTAAGAATATTTTCAGTTTCCTGGTGTACTTCCTTATACCAAGCACTGCTTCTTTTCCTTTTAGGCATTTTGTAGAAAACGCCTTGAAAATGAAATAATCAGTGATATACAAATGAAATTTTTATGGAATTAAATGAATGGTAATATAAAAGTGTACTTACCTCACTATGGTGATTATTTAGAATGTTTGTTAAAAAATTCCAAACACAGTAGTTTCACATACAAATATACAAAAGTAACCCATCCCAGTGAAAAAAACAGAAGATGTCAAATGCGAATTTAAAATGCATTAAACTTCACAGCTCTGCCATCGGGTTAAGCTACGACTATCGGATGAACGAAAGACGATGACGCGCGCGAAATGGTTTTGATTGGTAGAAAGTGCACCTAGATATTTTACGACCAATTATAATTTGGTTAGTACAGTAGGGTATTTCTGTCAGCTTGTCTGAACAAAAACTGTGTTTGTAAATTCGCACTTTTTCTCATACTTTTCCCATATTTTTTACTCGAAAAGGGTTATTGGAATTCATTGTATATAAATAAGGGAGAGTATTCCATGAATATACAATACAGAATATTCAATTTCGATTATTTTATGAATATTCATACATGATTATTCCAAGAATATTCATACAGGAATATTCTCACGAGAATATTCGTGGTACATTCTCCCGAGAATATTCCAGGAACACGCATATTGGAATATTCCTGGAATATGCTGGAGGCATGTGAATATTCTAGGAATATTCCATATATATTCGGAATATACTCGTCTCTTTTCGGATATTTAGAGAATATTCTAGGAATATTCCGTGCTGTTTGGGCAGAAAGATCCCAACCTGGAAATTTAAAATGGAACACCCTGTATATTTACTTTTTTTGGATTCGAGTGACGATTATGAGTACGATCACATAGTTTTGTATCGAAAAATTGGAACATTTGATTTTTCGGAAGTATTTTTATTTTTGCATCTAGAATGCGTTGGACCTACTTCAACCAATCTGATGCACATGTATGATGAGTAAAAATATTATGTGACAGTGTTTTCCTCCTAGTTGAGTACCTATGGCGGTTTGATATTTCTAGAACCACTAATTGTGAAATAGTAATTTTTTCAAATGACATCATCTTTTAGACACATTCTTAGATTCGAATTTTCACGATGAATCCAATGATGGTTTGAATCGAAAATCGGATGGATAACAATACACTTATTATTTGTCGAAAAATTAGGAGGAAATTGGGGTATATCGTTCAACAAGTAGGCTGTGGATACAAAATAGAATGAAACTTAATTAGAAAACATCAGTTTTCACGTAACAAAATTCATAATCCATTCCAACAAAAAAATACCCATTACACCAGGATTAGTTGAAGGGAATTAAACGTTCAAAGTGAATTCTGCCAACATCCTGACATTTTCTGGCTCTATTACTTGTGTTCCTTATGACATTTGCGGGATTTATGGTAGGAAACACTTCACGATTGCGATTTTGTGAAATTTTAAGTGTTTGAGGCAGTGTATGAAACACATGACCCCACACAAGGAAGTCTATAATATTGAGATCAGGTGGTCGGGCAGGCCAAAGTATAGGACCATTTGTTGTAATTACTCGCTCATTATAACAGTTCATTAAATAGTTCATGACTTGGATGGTATTATGGGGCGGATCACTTCAGAAGTAGCAAGTCCATTAACAATTCTTTAATATCATTTTGGAGGAATTCTAAACACTTTACCCCCGTAAACTGTCCTTGGAATGAAATTGGTCCAATTATTTCACTTCCAATTACACCAGCCCATACGTTTAGTCCGAAACTTTTCTGAAAATTACTTTCTTTCATTAAATGCTGATTTTATTGCGCCCAATATCTGCAGTATGTTAAACATTCTATGTTCGTCAATCTTGACTTGTTGGATAAAAATATCGAAGAAACAAAGTCGGGATTAGCACTATTGTTCTGAAGAAACCAATCACACTAGATGAATCTTCGATTTCCATCATTTTCATACAAAAGCTGGTGCACTTGATACTCAAACGACATGTACCAATGCTCTTTTGAATTATTTATTGCTGACTCATGTTTAATTTGTATAGTATTTCTAATTCCAATTGGAACGACATAAAAAGTTTCGAGAAGGAATTCTCTTCCACACGACTGAACTTTTATATGATTGTACCAGGATCGCTTTGAAAGTAAAAACACTAATAGATATAATTTTCCATTTGCCGGGCAGTGCATATGAACTCTCCTCGTAGTGCTCTTATTTTTATTGCCGTTCCAATTGGGATTAGAATAACTATAACTCACGGCTCATTTCCCTAGTAGAAGCGGTAGGATTCACGTCTTCAAATGCTAAAACATAGATTTCCATCACCCGCCAATGATAAAAAGTTTATGGTTGGGAGTTTCTTGTCCGAGTTGTTTTTCCAGAACCTGGAAATATTGAAAATATGGATGATGTCTGTTGGGATACCTTTCAGCATACAAATTTGCTGCGTTCCTCGCATATCTTGTAAACATGTTTGTTGAAAAATGTGATGTTATACGAACTTATATATTGATATACCTAATTTCTTACTTGTCAAAGTTATTTTTGTTCCCATAGCACACTTTTTATTTTTAAAGTTTTTACCAAACAATGAGAATTATGTGATGAGAATAGGGATAAATGTGAAAAATTGAGTGAGCACTGCTGGTTTCCAAAACTGAATAGATCTACTTGAAGATGTTTGCGGAATAATTATACAGTGCATTCCATCAAGAATTTTAAATTCTGATTCGGTTCTGAGTAAAGGTGCCTTCGGAATGTTAGACTTATTTGTTTGAAATTTTTTTGACAGTTCTAACAACCATTCAAATTTTGTCATTTTGTGTCATATGAAACAATTTCACCCAATCGCGTCAACATTACACTGATAATTGCAGTGCAATTATCAATCACTATGACAACACGATTGAGTTTGACAACTTCATTCCAAATAAATTTCAAAATGTCAGGTTTTGGCAATGCGAATGTTCAAAGTATAAATGCGCTAATCAAAGAAAACATTCCCAGAAATACAACCTACAGTCACAAATATATTTGGGGAATATTTATGATATTTTGCTGCAAACGAGAATATGAATTAAATAAACATAGAAGCTTAGAAGAATTGGCGTTGATACTAAAAGATCATCAATCAATATGAGAAAGAAAGAAGGGACCGAATTTAAAGAAGCAACGGTGAAGACAATGTGGAACGTTTCGTGCAAACTTTTGCAAGAAAAGTACTATAATGACTATAATATTATGATTGACCCGTTTAACAATATGGTATTTAAATCAGCCCGAGATGCCAGCGATGCAATCAAGTCCAGTTCAGTTTCGTTAAATTTGTCTGAAGTTAACAAAATAATATTTCTATGGGATGAAAATACTCCTGAAGGTCTTATGCGTAAATTTTGCCATATTGCTGCTGTAGAATTAGCATGGCGAGGAGGAGAGGCAGTTGCTTGTCTGGTGGATTTTTTTCAAATCGAGAAAAATAACGATGACTCTCCAACAAATCGCATTGAATAGAATCCGGTGTTCAGTGAAACGTGCCGAGGTGGTTCTGAAAGCTGTACAAGTAGTGAATGGTTGGTTTCCAATAGTGAAAGACAAAGCGTCCCTGTACGTCTTTTTCATAAACTGATATCAAAACGAGGCGACAATATTACCTCACCACAACTGTTCTTGAATCCAAATCGACACTGGAAAAATAAAGCTGACAAATGGTACGATAATGTACCTGTTGGAAGAAATACAATGAATGGATGGACTAAATCTGCTGCTGACGCAATTGGCTTGAATGTAAAGGACAAAAAGATAACAAATCACTAGAATAGATCAACTGCTGGTAGCGAATTGGCAAAATGTGGTGGAGAACAACAATTGCTGAAAATCACTGGTCATAGCAATCAGAATTCTAAAAAACCATACTTAAATCTCGATCAAGAACACCACAACAAGATCATAAATAGTATGCGTGGTAATAGATCTTCTATAGTAGAGAACAGCAACGAATCTAATGTTAAGTTAAATTTTAATAATTGTACTTTCACTAACTGTACTTTCAATAAATAAATAAATGTTTCATTGTGTTGAGTTATAAAAAATTTTGTCAAAAAATTTTCCGCCGAATATCCCTCGGACATTGACAAATGCTTTATAATTTTATGACAAATTTCTCAAGCTCGTTGCCTGGTAACAGCCCGAAGCCGAAGGCTGAGGGCTGTTACCAAGGAACAAGCTTTCGATTGTCATAAAATTATCCCGTCTATTATCAATGTCCTAGGGATATTACTAGTGAAAATTGATTTATTCGCAAAATAATGTATACCTCTCTTTATTGTAAAATTAAAGTTATGAATCTGGTTTCATCCAATTTTGTACCCACAGCGATGTACCCCAATTTCCTCAAAATTCGTCGTCATTTGAATCAGAACCTAGGAAATGTGTGTCTAAAAGATGTTGTCATTTGAAAATTTTTTTTTTTAAATTGCTAGTTTTGGAAACATCAAACCGCCATAGGTGCTCAACTAGGCGGTAAAAACTGTCATATAATATTTTTTACCCATCATTCATGTCCATCAGATTGGTTAAAGTGGGTCCAATGCACTCTAGATGCAAAAATTAAAATGACTCTAAAAAATGAAATATACCAATATTACGTCTCTAAACTATGTGATCGTACTCAATCGTCCCTAGAATAAAAAAACGTAAAAATATACAGGGTGTTCCATTTCCAATTCGCAAATTGAGGTCGTTTCCGGTAAAACCGTAAGTGATGGAAAAGTATGGAATATTGATATTTTTTCTCCAATTCTTGAACTATGTATAGTACCCTGTACCAATGAATTCATACATATTTCGTTCAGCGAATATTTTCGAGCATACGATTGGCAATATTTTCCAATAATCATTTCGTTCGATGATATAAGATACGTCTGCCGAGGTATCTGCAGGTACAGAATCGTAAGAGAATTGTGTAGACTGAAAGTTGATGAGGCGAAGAATTGGTCATTCATAAAGATAACTTTGTATTCCTTGGACCACCCAAAGCAGAAAAATATAATTTTTCTCGACTGAAAACGCTGACACGGAGAAAAAGTATCAATATTTGTGTGGGATATATCGTGATTGCCGTTGAAGGGATAAGAAAGCCAAAAATACGAACGCCATTGCATCAAAGGCGAGGATGTAAAAAAAGTGAATTAAAAGGTGGGCCTAATTGAAAGTTAAGGGAAACGGGCAGTTGAAATTTTTTATGAAGAAGGCAAAATTCCTCAAGATTCGTGATCAGGATTTCCAACTTCCTCCTGAAAAATCCGAGTTTGTCTCACTTTTCATGGAAGCACCTCCATAACTTCGGTAATTATTTAGGTAGAATGACGAAACTCTTAGAACTGATGGAAATGCTGGAAATACACATAGTGACTTGATGGCGTTAACCTTAGTGAAATACACTGCCCGCCAGTAGCGATGGATCTACCCATTTTTACGGCAAATCATATTAGAGCCCAAAGTAGGCTCAAAATTTCTTGAGATTTGTGATCAGGACCCCCAACTTAATACCAATACACCTTTTTCCTGAAAAATCCGGATTTGGCTCACTTTTCATGGAATTATCGGTAATTATCGAAGTAGAATAATGAAACTCTCAGGACCGATGAAAATGCACCAACCGAATCAATGGTTATGAACACCGCACGCCAACAGAGATGAAACTATCGACAACAAACCTTGGAATATAATTCTTCTGAAAAAATTTTAATTCTGGAGAAAATAATTCCGACCCAATCATAACACCAAACACCATTCAGGAAACTCAATAATTTTCAATTAATATTGAATTCAAATCCATCTTGATATTTTGTACATTAACATTCGAATTTATTCATCATTATAAGAGGATTTCTTTTTTCAGAAGACGTTTGGGAGAACCTCGACTATTTTCCTATGTTCATAGATGTTACGAAATTATTTTGATACATTCAACAAAGATCTAGTTATTGTTGTCCCACATATTTGTCCAAGTAAATTTTTTTAACTTGTCGAATATTTTTTCCATAATTACTAAATTCGAAACGGAAATACTGATTCTTATTGAAAATTTGTTTTCTTGATTATCCAGAAAAAGATTTGTATTAATGTTGTTTCTTGGAAGTCATGCAACGAAATTGGAAAATAACTGCAAAAATACCACAATTTTATAAAGTTAATGAAATATAATTGTATCATGCAAAGTCAACTCAACATACCGCATGTGTGTGTGAATTGTTTTCCATTTTTATTGTTATTTTAATGGTTGACTATATTCTATAATATTCATATTTTTATTAATTATGACCCGATTTTGATATGATTACATGTCCAGTTCGTTTTAATTTGTAGGTACTTTTTGACGATTTGAGTTTTCAACTATACACATTCACTTGTACCGTTTTTTTCAATGATTTGTCATCAAGAATTAAATCTTCAGACAATAAAGTATATTTTGATTTGATTACTGAAGTTTCAGGGTCGAAAAAAATTTATATGAAATACGTACATTCAACTACAAATAGTTGAGGATATCTCTTGAATAATTTCCCACGTGTACTATCAGTTTCAAAATCACAATTATTCAAAGAAAAGAAGTTACATTTGATATTGATTCGGATTCACTTAATTCAAATAATGGTTCCTTCTATGAATCATCCCCCGAAGAGGATATATTTTTCTATTCGTTTTCTATTATTCATAACTACTTTTCTCAGTTCCCCAGGTGTAGCTTCTTGGCATGCCTCAAGTGATTCTCACGCAGAGATCTTCACGAGGAGTGGGCCTATTCCTATACACTTCATTTTTCAAGGATCCACATCAATAAAAGTTTAAGGGGTAAGATCAGGGGAACGTGGGGGCCACATCAGGAGAGGGCTATCAGGTTCTACCCATTTTCCACATAGGTTTCTATTCAGCCATACCCTTGTTATTCTGTAGTTGCGAATGGGTGAACCGTCCAACTTGGAAAATATGGCGATCGGCTCGATATGCCTCCAAAATGGTATGTATCATCATCAACAAGATTTTTCCAAAATTCCTCACCTTCATTACTTGGCTGGTTTCTCTGAACTGGTTGTGGATTTTGGAAACTATTCCAGAGTTTATACGAGTATCAAGTGGGTGTCTTCTATTGAATTCTGAAGCCGCTTCGCAATAAGACCCCGCATTTTCTCCATGTTTGAGACTAATATTCGATATCAAAATCAACAGCTATCAATAAAAACAGGATCGATAGGAACAACAGGATCGATAGGATCAACAGAAACAACCGAAACAACAAAAACAACGGGAGCAATAATAAAAGCGAGACAAATTCGGATTTTTAAGGACTGAATTTTTCTCAAGAAAAACGTGTACTCTAGTGAGTTGGAGATCCTGATCACGAATCTGAAGGAATTTTGAGACTATTCTTCCCCCTAATACAATTTAGCCTCAAAATAGGTAGTTTCTACGCAACTGGCTGGCAGTGTATATTACTTAGGCCAACGCCATGAAGTTCGTAAATGTATTTTTTACTATTTCCATCAGTCCTGAGAGTTTCCACTTCGATAATTACGGAAGTTTCAGGGGTACTTCCATGAAAAATGAGACAAATTCGAATTTTTTTGAACTGATTTTTTTCAGGAAAAAGGTGTATTGGTTGTAAGTTGGGGATGGAGATCACGGATCTGAAGGAATGTTGAGCCTATTTTTCCCCCTAATATGATTTGCCGTGAAAATGGGTAGTTCCATCGCGACTGGCGGGCAGTGTATATTACATAGGCCAACGCCATCAAGTCGATAGGTAGACCAGGGTCGATAATTTTTGAAACCAAAAAAAATAATAGTAGCATGAAACGTTTTGGAAGAGGAAGAGAATATAACAAAAGTGAAAGGAAAAATAATTTACGGGCGATCTGAGGTCGGCAAGTGGAAGGGGGTGAGTTTTTAAGGGTAAAAAACGGTTAATCTTCCGGCAAAACTACAAGTCCTATGGAAAAAATTTGGATGGCAAAGTTGTAGGTAATAAAAAGATCTACAACTTTTGTATACACACTTTTTTCACATAACTTCAAAATTTATGTGAAAAATTGAAATAACCAAGTTTTTGGTTTTTTATTTTTATCTTTTACAAAAAAAATTTACGAAATTTGGTGAAAACTTACTTTTTTATGTCCCAAACACACTGTAATTTATTTGATGTGGAATATTTATTTTTTCACCTTATTTTGACTTAATATAAAAAAAACACCCTAATTTTCAATCGATAATTCTCGCTATCTCAAAATAGCAATAAATAGGCATCTACGCATATAATTTAAAGAAGATTCTACAACTTTCTCAAAATATTGTAGATTTTCGGATTCGAGTTTTAAGTCAAAATAAGGTGAAAAAATAAATAATCCAAATCAAATAAATTACAGTGTGTTTGAGACATAAAAGGGTGAGTTTTCACCAAATTTCGTAGAAAATTTTTTTTGTTGTAAAAGATAAAAATAAAAAACCAAAAGCTTGGTTATTTCAATTTTTTACATACATTTTGGGGTTATGTGAAAAAAGTTTGGAAACAAAGGTCGTAGATCTTTTTATTACCCACAACTTTGCCGTTTCACTTTTTTCCATAGCCCGTAAATTATTTTTCCTTTAATTTTTCTTATATTCTCTTCCTTTTTCTACTATTATTTTTTTTCACTTTTTACCATTTTTGAAGGCTTCAGCCCTGGTCTAAGGTGTATTATCAGAATTTCTATCAGTCCTGATAGTTTCATTATTCTACCTCGGCAACTACAAAAGTTGCGGGGATGTTTTCATGAAAAGTGAGACACGCTGTATTCCTTCAGCATTGGAAAGAATATTCAATTGGTCATTTATTGCTAATGCCTTGAAGAAAAAAATATAGTGAATTGGAGTACAAAAGTTAAAGTTTGGACGATTATATATCTCTTTGTTTTCAAAGTACATGGGAAAGTAATCAGAATTTTTGCAATAACCTATACCATACCTAGCAAAGATCTGTTGCGAATAAAATAGGAAGTTCTATAAATTCGGGTACTAGTTACTCCACTAACATTATTCTGCATTAATACGGGATAAATAACTTTTGGAACATATCCAGTAATGTACCTGAATTAAATGGCATTGATTATCTTCACCCATCAATGATATCAGAAAATACCTTATTGTTTCTCTTGTCTCTCATTTGGTCGTCGAAGAAAGGGTGTTCTGTTTTATATCATAATGTAAATACTGATGGAAACCTTCTTTTTCTCCCATTACATATAACCTAAAGTGTTAATATTGCATATTTTAAAATAAATAAATAAATAAAATAAATAATTTTTATTTTCCAATAAGACATATAAAATGTATAGGAATAGTCAGTATACAATGTATATAAATAGTGAATATATAATAAACAGTTAAAAGTAGAGTATTGTCAGCGGTAATTAACACACACACATAAACACCTATGCTCAATGTACACATTTTGATAAGATCTAGCTAACTATTGAAATATTCTTCCAGCGAATAGAAGCATTTTTCAGTCAAGAATTTTCTCAAGGAGCTACTGAATTTTTTAATATATTTAACTTCTCTTAAACTTTCAGGTAAATGGTTGAAAACATACAAACCCATTATTGTGGGTGAATTACTTGAGACCTTGTATTTTGTAAAGGAAATATGGTATTTTTTCTTTTGGCATGTGTTCACGGAGTGGAAGTCGCCCGTTAGAACAAACTTTTGTCTATTTTTAAAAATAAATACGGACAGTTCATAAATATAGACTGACATGAGGGTCAAGGTATTCAAATGTTTGAAGAGGTCCCTGCAAGAATGAGTACTTGGAACTCCCGCTATTATTCTAATAATTCTTTTTTGTGTCGAAAAGACATTTTTTGCCAAGGTGGAGTTGCCCCACAAACATATTCCATACCTAATTCGTGACACAACCTGTGCATGGTATAGGGCCACTAGTTGGGGAATTTCAAGTATATGTTTGAGATTCCTGAACATGAAACATATAGAGTTCAGTCTTTTCATTAGGTTTGTACAATGACCCTTCCAACTTAAGTTTTCGTCAATAAGGAGTCCCAGAAAATTGGATTCCTCCGAACTATCAATGAATACATCATCACTTATCTTAATTCTTAGAGGATCACACTTTCTTTGATAGTTATGAAATCTTAAAATTTGGGTTTTCTGGGAGTTCATATTCAGGCGATTGGTACTGCACCAGTCTTGCATCATTTCTGGAACATTTTCTGTATCTTCAAGGATACGTAAATCATTTTTGTGCGAGATAATCAAAGAGGTGTCGTCTGCATACATTGTTACATGAACACCTTTCAAGAATTTATCTAGATCATTGGAGTAAAGTATAATTAAAATAGGTCCGAGGATAGATCCTTGGGGGACACCAATATTAATGGGTTTACTCTCCGAATTGACGAAGCCAACACTCTCAGATTGGATATCAGGAACACATGCGTACTGAGAACGATGATTTAGAAAAGATGAAATCCATTCTAATGTTACACCTCGTGCTTCATAATTATACAATTTCGATGTTAACTGATTATGATTGACCGAGTCAAATGCCTTGCTGAGATCACAGAAAATCCCAGCAGGGCACTCGCCTGCCTCCATAAACTCTGTGACGTTTAAAAAAAGCAATAATTGCTGAATTAGTAGATAGTAGATTTTAGAAAAAATCAGCATGAAAATAAAACTAAAAATATTGAATTGAGTTTAACCATAAAACATAAAAATATGTCAACAACTTCAATAAAAACACGGTCAACACCTGAGTAATATCATGAATATAACAAATGTTTGTTTGTTATGGTCTTGGAGCAAAGGGGATGAGTTTAACGTGCAGCGCTGCAGTGGCGGAATCGGAAAAACTGATCCAAACAGTATCACTTTTCCCAATTTACCGCTGTGTTAAAAAGGTTTTCTACAAAGTGCCACAGTTCAAATTTTTCGCTCGCAAACGTCAAAATGGCATTTATATTCTGATTATACGGGTCCAAGCTACCTATCAAAGAGAGGCACAGTGTCGAAAGTGCGCCTACAAGAAATGAATGGCAATGAAAGAGTCGGCGGCATATATCTTCGAATCACATGTAAATGAAGTGAAGGAAAAAAGAAGTGGTCGGGTGACCACTGATGTATTGTAGGATGCACGGACACGCGTTTAAATGCATTCTCTCATGAGTTTACGCAGGAGGAGAGATAGCAAATTGAACTCTTACTAAGACATTGACCTGCTACATACTTTGTCACCGCCAACTGGTGGGGGCACACTCTTCGAAGATCCCTGGGAATTTCTGTACAATAGCAATTTTATATGTATACCGGGTGATTCTCTAAGGTGGCTCACCACTATAACTTTTTTATTATTGAAGATAGAAAAACGAAATTTGGGGGTTGTGTATTGTAGTTCAATTTACATTTTTTGACATATTTACTTGCTTTGCCGTACTTTCGGTTTGACCGGAGTTTTCCCTGGGGATTTACACAAAATAAACTACATAAAGCAAACTACACACAATGAGAAAACATAAAATTTTGGCATAAACAATTTTGTAGGAGGCCGACGAGACACACAGAAAAATAAACATGACAGACTGGAAAGACATATTTGTATATAAATTGTATATATTTTAATAAGTAGCTTTTAAGAAATGCCATGTAATTATACTACAAAAACTGTAAATAAATGTTATTGGATTGGTTTGACCGGAAATGACCCCAACTTTCGATTTTTAAATGGGACATCCTATATATTTTTACCAATTCTGATCGAGAATGACATTCCAGATCCAACAACACCTCACTTGTCAATATTTGACAAATAACGTCAATTTTATTCCAATTTTTATTTTTTTATTCAGAATGCCATGGATCGTGTAAATCGCTTCATTCGTGATCAAGTAACATGGGAAAAATACGACTTTGAGGTTCGACTTCACAGTCGTTTTAAGAATTATTTAAAAATATTAGTTTTTCCAGTTAACTTTATTTTTTCAAATAGAAATGGGCTGGCTCGTCGGCTTTTTGCGAAAGATACTTTTTTTTACGAATAATTTGATACCACACCCTTTCACTTTATTTTCACTATTTTTCTGAATAATTGCAAGAAGCGATCATACCTAATAACAAATAATGCGTATTCGGTATACTTATGTATTCTAGTTATCCAGGACAAACAATTGAAGCTGTTGCTACCTAAAGAAATAGGCTAATGAATATGCTGTCACTTTTAAAAATTCATTTGTTGCGTAGTTTATAATTTGATATGGAAAATTATACTAGAAACGAGAAAATTGACATGCAACTGGTGCAGCTCGAATTTATGCTCAGAGATTCCTTAATCGTCGGCATTATTTTCCAAAACTGGAAAGGAAAATGCGAAATGAATCAGAAGAGAATGCCAATTACTTCATCGTCAGTGAAGAAAAAGAAGACGTGTTGGCCTATGTTGAAGTGAATTGTACGGCGTCAATTCGCCAAATTGTTTCTGAGCGTGATATAAGTTATTCGTCCCTTTGGAGAATTCTTCACAAATATAATTATCGATCATTCAAGTACCAACTACACCAACATCTTTACGATAACGACCACAACCGAAAATTAACTTATTGCAACTGGTTTTTGACTAAATACAGAGAACATGTACGTTTTCCATTTAAAATTATTTATTCAGATGAAACTCGATTCACCAACTTGGGTCTGTTCAATCGGAATAATAAAAGGTACTGGTCTCAAACAAATTTACATCTGATGCAAGAAGGACATTTTCAAGAGCGATTTGGTTTCAATTGCTGGATGGGTATTATCGGAGGAAAACTTACTGTGGAAATATATCAACAGTTCCTTAGAAATCAAATTATTGATTTCATTGAAGATTTGCCACTGGCTAACCAAGTTGATATCTATTTTCAACAAGATGGAGCGCCACCTCACAATTCTCAAGTCGTAAGAGAACATCTGGAAAACACTTTCCCAGAAAAGTGGATTGGCACTTATGGATCTAGGTACATTCTTAAGTTGTCATATTTTTTCATAATGTATTATTTCTTTTCCATATTCTAGATCACCAGACCATACTCCGCTAGATTTTTTTCTCTGGGGACCAATTGAAAATTCGGTGTATAACACAGCAACAGCTACTCGTGAAGAACTGTAGTATAAAGTAGGGGTAGCATTCCAGAACATCACTGCGGAACAGCTAATCAATGTGGTGCGCGCAACAATTGAAAATTTGAACTTTGCCGTGATCAAGGAGGAGGTCATTTTGAAAATTAAGAACCTTAATGGACTGATTTGTGACTTTTAAATAATCCTCAAAACGACTGTGAAGTCATAAGCCTCAAAGTCGAATTTTTCCCATGTTACTTGATCAAGAATGAAGCGATTTACACGATCCATGGCATTCTAGATCGAAAAATAAAAATTGGAATAAAAATGGCTTTATTTGTCAAATATCGACAAGTGAGGTGTTGTTGGATTCAAAATGTCATTCTCGATCGAAATAAGTAAAAATATATAGGATGTCCCGTTTAAAAATCGAAAGTTGGAGTCATTTCCTGTCAAACCGGAAGTACGGCAAAGCAAGTAAATATGTAAAAAAATGTAAATTGAACTAAAATACACAACCCCCTAATTTTGTTTTTCTATCTCCAATAATAAAAAAGTTATAGGGATGAGCCACTTTGGAGAATCACCCGGTATATTAGGATGAGTCTGTAAACATGTGTATATGATTCTGAATTAATGTTATTGATTGATTGGTTCACATGCACCCGCGAATACGAAATTTTATGGTTTTTCTACCGTGAGCTACAAATATGAACAAAGGGAAAAATGGATACTTGCAGTAGGTACAAAGAGTAAAGTGGGTGGCATGTCTGTTATTATTGTACACTAATAAACAAATAGTATTACTCTTTTATTGAAAATTATTGACAAATTGCAACAAATGCAGTATTGATATTCCCTTTGAATGGTATATACCTACTTGGAAATATTTAAAGTCAATTCATAATTTCTTTGCACATATTTGGGTAGAAAAACATAAATAAAAAATTGTTTATGTACTTCTGATGGAAGTCAATGGCAACCAAGTAGAAGAAAGGAAAAAACATAATTGACAAATTTTGCAAGTTCAATTGACAAATTTTGGAAGTTCATATCAATAATTACAGTAATCTAAAAAACATGCACGAAACATATTTTTTTTTCATGTAATACACATTTAAAATTATTTTTATAGTCAAATTCTGAGAATAAACGATTAATATGAAAAATATGTGAAAATGTATGTATGTGGGAAAGATATTTATTAATATTGCTTCATTATTTTTGTTTATTCGTGTAATTTACTCCTATATCAGAAATGAAAGTTTCAATTAAATTTTGTCAATTATTTGTGAAAATATTAATTGACCTCTAATTGGACAGAGTACTGATTCCTTGTCGCTGGTGCTTGGGTAATCACTTTCGCATGTATGCTGGAATAATCAATCCTTTTTACTTCCTGTACCTGACACATGACCCGACGCACTAATGCTGCTCCTTTTTTCACAGACTAATTCTCGAAAACGATGTGACTTGAAATGGGTAAAAACCCAATTTCAATCATCACTTGATCCATTACGAATATAAAACTCTTTTCAACTCCACAATAAACATGTAAACACTACGATTCGCAGTGTTCAGTCGATTAAATGCGGTTCGCAGACTACTTCGTCTCAATCTCAATTTGATTCAGAGGTTATACATGCCGAATCACAAAACAACCGCACTTTTCACGTTTTGAACAAACAAATTCAAACTGTTGCCCTTAAAAAACACTCTATGTATCACAGGGGCAAATACGGATAATTTGCTGGAGTCAGTCGCCCGATTCCGCCACTGCGGCGCCACTTACAAAGGTGCTCCAAGTCCATAGATTCGCGGCTTTCAGAATATCGTCCATTTCAATATTTCAAATTCAAAATTGAATTATGTAGTTGACATGGTGCCCAAAACATATAGGCATACCTTTAATTGTATCTTCAATCAGAGACAACTAATCAGTAGTGACCTAAAGAGGGAGTTGAGAGAACGAATGTTACACCAATACGAAAGTGTCAGAGAAAAAGTGGCAAAAATTACTTCAAAGGTATGGTTTCAATGTCAACATTTTAGATGTTGAGAAAACATACAGACAGATAAGTACCGTACTCTCTTTTATCGTTAATGTTGACGATACATCCAGTGAGGTGAAAGATAATGAGTAATGCTATGGTACGAAATTATCAAAATATTTTTTTTATATGACTTACGTACAATAAATCGCAAAACTCACTAGGGCATCAAGCCTGTGCGTGAGACATGATGCTTTATCTACTCCTGTTAAATTATATATTGATTATTCAACTGCTTTTGAGCAATTAATAGTATCTATAAACAAACAACGTGAGTTATAATTACTCACTACTACAACTCACTATAATAAATCGGAAAAGATACTTGGAATTATTTACGAACCGAATATCAAGGTGGCTCTGTTCTTCTGTACAAGCCGTTTGGCCGAAAGGGAACAGTCCATTATTGTTATTGAGGGGAGTAATGTCACTTGAATAATTTTGACGTTTTCAAATTAAGTTAATACCTAATTATTCTGAATTTTGTGCTGAAAAAGATGAATTCAGATAGTGAAGATGAATTATTATGTACACCTCAAGAAATAAGACAAGTAGCTAATGTTACCATACAGAATTTATTCCCCGAAAAATCCCAGAACAAATATAAAGGTGTATACAAAAATTTTCAAGATTGGTGTAGCAGCAAGAACATTAAGTCATCGTTCACAGAAAATGTACGTTTGGCGCATTTTGTGAACTGAGCACTGAATATAAAGCATCGTTCCTATGGAATTTCTACTCCATGCTAAGAAGCACACCCAACATAAATAATGGAATCAATATAGAGAATTATTTGAAACTACGCGCGTTTCTTAAACGTCAATCAGAGAAACTTGTAGCTAAAGAGGCAATTTTTTTTAGGTCAGAACAACTTGATAATTTCATAAATGAAGCTCCTGATGAGAAATATCTGGCGACAAACGTAGTAGATCTCACAATATTCAATCGTTTTTATCATCTAGTCAATTACATAATTTATTTTAGGTTGCTTTAATAATGGGCATTATGGGTGCTTGTCGTGCAGCAGAATTGCACTCTATGCAAATTACAGATTTAGAAGATCATGGATCTATTTTTATGGTCAGTGTACCAAATACAAAAACAAAAATTGCCAGAAAATTCACTGTTACGGGAAATTTTTATACCATAGTTGAGAAATATTTAAATCTCCGTCCTACTGATATATCGCAAACGATATTATTCTTTCAATTTTAAAATGGAAAAAATTACTCACAAAGAATTGGCATTAATAAATTTGGAGCAATGGGGACAGACATTGCTAAATTTTTTAAATTACCACACTGTAATTTATATACAGGGCATTGTTTTCGCCGCTCGTCGGCAACTTTATAAGTAGATGCTGGAGGGGATATAACGGCACTGAAACGCCATGTACGTTGATGATTCCGAAAAGAATAAGACAGATACTGCAAATAAAATATACAGTTCTATAACACCTCAACCAGTTAGTACATCAACAACATATATGCAACAAACCCAAAATGAAACAATAAACTTGCATAATTCAGTCCCACATATTCAGTTTACTGGTTGTTCAAACTTTACAGTTAATTTTGTTAATTAAAAAAATTAGTAATTACAATTAAAATTTTCATAGCATTGTTATAGGTAACTATTAAGATTTGCGAATAAAGTTCTTTCTCTGTACTTGTATCTTAGTATTTATTGTTATAGTCGTAGGTAAAGTATATTATTCAACTCGCGGTAAAGGTCATAACTCACTTGATGAATTGCAACACTCGCCTGCGGCTCGTGCTGCAAACTTCATCTGCGTGAGTTGTGACCTACATTACCGCCCGTTAAATAATATACTATTATTCATTTGTCATATGATATGAGTTTTTGTTTATGTTTATTCTTTGGATATAATCTGCTCCTGCTCCTGCTCCGTCTAAATTTTCAACATGAAATCACTAAAAAATATTCACACAAAATATGGAGATGGAACATATAGATGAGTTGTATATATGAAATTATTCGTTAGAATGTATCTAAATAAAAGGTAGAAATGAAATATAAAAATAAAATATAAAGGTGAGTTGTGTAAAGATAAAAAGTATAAATAAAATGTATAGATAAAATATATATGCAAAATGGGTATAGATAAAAAATATGAATAAAATAAGTAGATAAGATGTATAGATGAAAGTTGATCAAAATGTAGAAATAAAACTAGGTTAAAACTAGAATAAATTTAAAAAAATAATTTTTAAAGCTACATATTTATCATTTTCATAAGTTCATTTATTGGATATTTTGAGATGAATCCATTGAGTTTTTTCTTGAATTATTGGATATTTTGAATTTTTGTTAGGTTTTTTTTGTAGAATTTGATACATTCTAGGTGCTAGATAGGCAAAACTGCATTGGCTAACAGAATGGAGTATATTAGGAGGTATTATATCTCCTCGTATCATGGTTATGGGTGATGTATTGAAGTTCCGTTACCACGAAGGAGCCGTAAAACAACTGTTTCATGTTGAAAACCTGGGCTTCATTGTAAACCTCATCAGATGGTAATGTATGAGGTCCCATTAGTATTATTTTAAGGATTTTTTTGAATATTGTTTTTTTTTTAGGTGTGCATTCATCACTCCGCCCCACCTTATGATGACATAGTTCAATCAAGAACATACCAATGTAAGATATACTATTTCCAATTTTTTCAGATCTAGTATCGTTTTCAGAAGTTTGAATTTATTCATTGAACATCTGAGATTTCTAGCGATATTTTCTATATGTTTATTCCATATCAGATGTTTATCTATGATTATGCTCAAATATTTTATGTTATCCGTTCTTTGGATTTCATAACGGTTATCAATTTCCAGTCTATCATAGTCTGGCAAGTTTCTATTGATTCATGTGAATGTAATTTATTTAGTTTTATCAAAATTTCAGTCTATGAATTGTTATGCATCTAATTTTTGACTGTTTTCAGATCATTTTCTTCCAAATTTTTAAGTTCTTCCCAATTACCAGCTTGATATACAATTGCTGTATCGTCAGCGAAACTAATTATCTGCCCACAACTATATAAATTGAGTAGATTGTTTATGTAAATGGTGAATAACATGGGTCCCAGTATGGTTCCTTGTGGGACTCCAAACTTAACTTGGGTTACACTACTCACAAATTTTTTCATTTTGACATATTTGTGTCTATTAAATATGTAGCTTTTCATCAGATTCAGCACAATTCCCCTAAAACCAATGTCTTCTAAGGCTTCCAGTAACTGTGGGTGGCTCACGGTATCGAAAGCTTTTGCCTAATCTGAAAAAATGCACATAGTTGGTTTGCTTCCATCTAGAGCTTCATATATTTCAGATTCAAGGAACGAATCGCATTCTCGGTAGATTTGTTCTGTTGAAATCCGAACTGCCTACTTGAAATAATTTTTTTATCGATCAGATATTTATCCAGTCTAACTTTAATGGTTTTTTCGAAGATCTCTGCTATATTTGAAATAACCGATACGGGCCTGTATTTTACCATTTTACTTCTATTTCCACATTTGAACAGAGGTTTTATGAAAGCTTCTTTGAGAGTTGTGGGCCATTCTCCTCTTGAGATGATACTCTGATTGATGAGGTGAGCTAGCAGTTCAGATATATAATAAGCAATATCTTTCAAGGTTTCTGCTCTAAACTCGTCCAATAACGGAGTCTTACTATTTTTCACAGTTCTTATGATATTTTCTACTTTATATTTATTCGTTGGTTCCAAGAACATAGTATATAGTCTCATTAATATCCCGGGATTTTACTAGCAAGATTCTCTCCTACGTTTAGTTTGCATAATATTGGTTGTACATGATAGTGCTATCTGTTACAACGGTATCATGTATCATCCCCAAGTTTCATTTCATTTATTACAGTTTGCTTTCTTTCATTATTACTTATTTCATTCATTACGTTCCAGAGTTGTTTTGAGTTGCTATCACTTTGTGCAATTTTATCGCTGAAGTATTGTTTTTTCGTAATTCTGAGTAACACCTTCAGTTTGTTTATGTAATTGAAAAACCTGGCTTTTAAGGTCTCATTTTGTGTATTTTTTGTGTGAAAGTTTGTGAAGTATTTCTTTTTAACCGACGAAACCAAAAAGGAGGAGGTTTTCTAGTCGACGCGTATATTTTTTTTATAATTTTTTTTTATGTCTGATCACACATACCTTTTTACTGAGGCGTCCAATTCTGATAATTCTTTTTTCAGTAGATAGGGTGTACTTGGAAGTTTGTCCCATTTGAATTTGAAAGATGAAATCCACCCGTAAGGGTAGCAAAATGAAGGATATTGATCACTCACCCTCTGAATTCTGGTCTATCAGGCATAACTCTGTACTGGGATCTTCGATTTGGATAATTCTCCTTTTATCAGATAGGGTATACCTCATAGTTGATCATATTTGGATTTCGAATGGAGTTATCCACTCTTACGGGTAGAAAAATAGGGGATAATTGATTTTTCACTTGTGAACATTGGCACACATATGTAGTTGACAATGACAGATCGCTAGTGCCATTATCACAATCATTATATCCTATAAGAGGATGGAATGGTATACAAAGTAATGGAATAAACTAACCATAACAACAACAATAATTTATATTACAACAAATAGTAAAAGTAGATAATCATATTATTTAACTGGTAATAGTTGAAGTAAGGTGGGTAAGTAAGTATTTTGGAAGTAATAAAAAAACAAGCAGTTAGTAATTAGTAGATTTCAGCCACAAAAAATTGAAAAATAATAACTTTATTAACAAAAAATTAAACCGACGAAATACGGAACTAAAAAGTAAAAAATAAATTAAATCTTCCTAGTCTGAATAACTAAGCTCCTAAACTAATGTAAGTAACTCATTTTGAGTCGGCGCCAAACTAACAACCCACGAAGATCATTGAATTACTTCAAAAAAATTATCACCGCGCAACTCGATGCCATCATTGTACGCCTTACCTAATTCATTTGCTTGTTTGTTTGGCGCCGACTCGAAAGTAGTTACTTACATTAGTTTAGGAGCTTAGTTATTGAGACTAAGAAGCTTTATTTTATTTTTCACTTTTCAGTTCCGTATTTCGTCGGTTCAATGTTTTGTGATCAATGAGAGTGTTCTCATTTGCAGTGAAATTTGTGTTTGAGAGATTGACAAATCTATTGATTGAAAAGGTTTTGTTCAAGAATTTCAGGGTTTTGTATTTTTGTGTATCATATAATGAATCGAATTTTCTTTGTTGTTTCAAATACTGTTTATGTTTAATAGGAATAACTAACTCGTTCTCTGGTGTTATAATCTAAACTATTGAATTCAATTTCATGGAGTCTACAAACTAATTCTGTGTGTATTATTTTTAGATAAATGTTGTTAACATCTCTTTTATTATACTGAATCTTTCGTTCAACGTTCATCCATTTTATACGTACAAATTTCTCACCTTGTTGAGCTGCTAGACTGGTATTGTTGGTTTTAAACAGCTATAGCTATAGTATAGCGAAACACGTGTCGTGGGTTTTGTAAACCAATTTTGTGAAAATCGTAGTGAAGTGTTTTTAGTTTACTTTAATTATGGATTTTCATCGAGTATCGGCCGCCTCTATTCAAAATTTAAAAAAGGTATGTTTATTCCCATGTAAACTTATTAACCGAATTAAAAGTTGTTCCACAGGATTGGCACAACTATTTCAGAATGAGTAAAGAAACCTACCTCAATTTACTCTCTCTAGTGTCTCCACTCATTAGAAGAAATGATACAGTTCCGTCAGTTCAGTTAAAAAATATGTGGCCACAATATATCATCAGTTTTAACCGAATCCTACACACGATCAGTTTTAACTGTCAGTTGAAAGTGATCGTGGGTAGCCTCGCTTACGTACCTCTTGCAACCATCACGACGTGAAGTGAAATAGTCTCTGAATTCAGAATGGCCATACGTATGTCGGTTTAATTCCCGTTATTTCCCTCTCCACGTGCGCATTGGACTGGTTCTCCGACCGCCATCATCTGCGGATCAATATGGGATTTTCTGTGCACTGATGTGGATTATACAGGATGCAGGGGGATAACGTGAGCTTTTCAAACTTCGAGTGATTTGCCGCGAATGGCGTGCGTTCTTTGTTCATTCTCTCAGCTGTCTATGATTGCAGTTGAATGTCCTACAAGCCAACAAATGAAATAATTACATTTACCTATATAATATTCAGTATTCTTTTCAGATTAAATTATTGGGAATGAAAAAGTTTTCTATAATGTTTCTTGCCATTTTTTTATGTGCATATTGAGAATTCATCTGAAACTTTTATACCAGTCATTTTCAACCAATCAGATGCTTCATTTTGACATTGTTACTATGGTAACCAGCAAATTTTCTGAAAATGTTTCATCCACATTAGCATGTAGACGTAAAATGAATAAGTGGAGATTTACATGACAGCTATCATATAATTAGACAATAATAATATTTAAATGACATCAACTTTCATTTTTAGTCAATATTGACATTTCCCTGAAACCTAGTAAGAAAATTGTATGAAATCAATTAATTATTCATAATAGTTTATCTGATATTATATATTTTATTTTACTAGGGAACGGGGAAAATCAGAAAAAATCCCCCCAAAACTTCCATTACACACAGCCTTCTATTTATTTGTGAATAACGTCAAAATAAATATTTACTTAATGTTAACTATTTAAATAAAATTCCGGTATAAAATTCTCTTTCCGAATCCCCCACGTGCTTGAATTAATTGCGGGAAATTTGTCTCGTACATGAATTTTTAAAGAAAATTATCCCTCGTCGCTTCGCGACTCGTGATAATTTTCAAAAAATTCATCTACTAAAAAAATTTCCGGCAATACATGCTCTAGGGAGATTATAAGTGAAAATTTATTCATACGTTATGCAGCGAAGGTTTATAATTACTTTGTTTTATTTATTCAATAATACATCTAGCAGGCTAATGCCCATTTACAGGTGTATATATAAAACAATTGTTAATTCTAGTATTGCAACATATGATATAATTGAGGTAATATGAAAAAATGATCCTGACATGACATGACTAATTCTGCAAGATACTAGAGAGTTGAAATTAAAATTAAGATAAAGATAGAAAATAAATATCGATACATTGCAAGTTATTATAATGCCAAGTCACATCAAACCAACAAAACAGAAACAAATCAACTCTATGTTTTTCAATAATTTACCAACAAATCCGAAACATTTCATCAACAAAACGTGATTTGTTGAAGAAAAACTATGGTTTTCTTGCCAAAGTTCTCGAATATTATTCCAGTTATAATATTTCAGAATTTTTACTCAGACCAACAAAAATTATACAATACCAAACAAAATCAAAAAGTCACAAATTAATAAAATGAAACTTTTGATCAAAGAACAACACAATCCTGTCCCTGCAATTTTATAAAAAAATTGGTTCATTAATAAATTAACATGTGAAATACCCGAAAATATCCAGCAAGTACTGAGTATGGGAGAAAAATTCAACTTACTGCGTGATGATAAACATATCCCTCTCAAAGACATAATAGTTGACGTTGAACATATAGTTAATGATTCTATAACCAGTGAAGAAAAAATTGAGAAAAGAAACAAGGTTGTCAATATTTTCACGAACTTCACAACTTCCAACAATTTCAAATATAACAAAAAAATATACAAAATAGTTTTTAATGACATAAGAGTTACTCAGACCATTATCAAACAAAACCCTTAATTGATAATAACGAGAGCAAACAAGGGCAACGCTACTGTTATTCTGGACAAAAAAGAATTTTTCGAAAACGCTAATGGAATGTTGAGTGATAACAATGCCTATAAAATGTTAACTAAGGACCCTACCACTAGAATACAAACAATAATAACAAAATAGTAAAAGAACTTTCAGAAAACCATTACATAGATAAAAAATGTGCAAAACACCTCACAACTGAAAATGGTAGGTTTCCTAAAATGTAATATTTACCCAAAATACACAAAGAAAATACACCTGTGAGACCTATTGTCAGTTTCATAGGTTTCCCTATCTATAAGCGTAGTGAAATATTAATACATGGATTTGAAAAGGACGAATATCATGTTAATGACTCTTTCGAATTTTCCAATTGCATTCGTGACAAAGCAATTCCTGAAAATTAGATACTTATTTCTTTAGATGTAACATGTCTTTTCACCAACATTCCAGTTGACCTTACAATAAAAATTATCAAAAAACGTTGGAATAAAATTTGTGAATTCACCACGTCCTGTCTAGATACTTTCATTGAAGTTTTGTATAGATTCCAGTTATTATAATCATGATGGAACTTTTTACCAACAGATATATGGTTTAGGATTGGGTCATTGCATGTCACCTATCTGTGCTTATCTCATTATGGCAGAACTACAACAACAATGCTTAGACAAACTATCTTTCTCTGTCCCCTTCTTCAAAAGATATGTTGACGATATTTTCACAGCAATTCCTGAAAACAAATCTGAAATTCTGGACGTTTTCCAGAGTTTCCAGTTACGATTGTGTTTACTATAGAGGAAGAAAATAATAATGCTAAGCTTTTCTAGACACCAATGTCATTGAAACTCCTAACAACGTGTTTCACAAACCAACTTTTTCAGAGAGGTTTCTCAACTATTTTTCACATCATAATTTTCAACATAAAACAAACATCATAAATAATTTGAAAATAAGAGCGCTAAAAATTTCAAACCAAGAATATCATAAAAAAAATCTTGAACAAATCAAACAATTTCTATTAAATTACTCTCCATCACTAATGAGAATTATCCAGGGTAACAAACCTTCAACAAAACCTTGACTATAAAATATTACGAAATAAAGTATATAAAAAATATCTCTGAAAAACTTGCAAAAACTTTGAACGAAGAAAATGCCAAAATCGCATTTTCAAATGACAACACTGTTGGCAAAAAGTTCAATTCACGCCAAAAAACGGAAACTCCTACGAATCTACAATCAAACGCCATTTATAAAATCAACTGTTATAATTGTACAAAATGCTACGTTGGTATTTAAAAAATCGCATATCTGAACACGATAGGGACACAAAAAAACTTAATGCCCAAAATCCCACTGCTCTAGTAGAACATACTAGAGAAAATGGTCATTCTTTTGATTTCGAAAACCCCATCATCCTTGATAAAAAAGCCTTCCTGTCAAAAAGACTTCTGAGGAGAGACATAGACACGTCCTATTTCAACTTGCTAAGTCAGATTCCTAACTGATTTGTTATCGTATTTTACCACAATTGCTTTTCTCCATCAATGAAAGAACTATATGGTTCACGGATCTTTTTTTGAATTTTATCTCAGTATTCGTTTGTCTGGTACTTGATGTTGAACCTGTTGTTCCGTGAAAGTGTTTTTTGTTTGTATCTAGAATGTCTGTTTATGTATTATTCTTATTTACATCCAACTCGGAAAAACACATTTTTGGTAAGTCTTTCCTTTTCTAATGATTTATTTTTTTGTGGAATGTTCCAATACTTGTGGTCAAATGTTTCTTTATTTTTACTATTTCTTATCCCCTTCAACTTACAAAAGCTCATTGTTACAGAGCCCTGAAGATGAATTTAATAAAATTCAAAACGTTGGCAAGGAAACAATAGTTTTTCTTCAACAAAATTGATCCAAATCCCAACAAACCTATATGTTTAATAGGATCACTAAACTTACAAAAATTAAAACGTGTTTTGTTTCTGATTTTAGCAACTTTTCGCGTTCCCGTTGCGAGTCGGTAAACATCAAAGGGTTTCTGTTTTGTTGCAATTGAATTTGCTCTTAACTATGGAAACATCGCAAAGCATCAAATGATTTGAATTCCCTACAAGAACGGATCAAGAATCCCAATGACTTCATAGTTTCACTTATTATTATTATGATTGGAAAAAGTTAATTTATGATCAAAGAGTACTCCTAAGTCTTTGAATTGGGTAACTCGCGACAAATAAGTGGTATTCAAGTGATAGTCAAATAAAATAGGGGTTGATTTTCGTGTGAAAGTCATACACTTAAATTCATTAGTGTTTATGGAAAGTTTGTTTTTGATGCACTATTCATCATTGTTGCAAGCAGTGCATAATCATCGATCGATTTAATTTCTCTGAAGATTTTCATGTCATCGGCAAGAAGTAGTTTATTGCATTGTATATGATCACAAATATCATTATTACAAAGTAGAAACAGTAAGGGCCCCAAATTTGAACCTTGTGGCACTCCAGAAGTTGTCGTGAAAAAAAAAATTTCACTCCATTATATTCAAGAAATAATTGCCTGTTGGATAAATACGAATGTAGGAGCAACTTTATTTTGTACGATATTCACACGGTCAAATGCCTTGCTGAAATCCGTGTATATTATATCAACTTGATTTTTGCAGTCTAGATTTTTTGATACAAACTGAGTGAGAGTACACAGATTTGTTGCTTCCCTACGAGATTTAATGAAACCATGTTGGAAATCGGAAAGAGACGTCCTTACGTGATTATAGATTGAATCGAACAGGATTATTTCTATTTAGAGAATACAGAAATTGGAGCAATCTGTCTATAATTCTTAACTCCTGAACTTTTTCCCGACTTGAATACCGGACAAATACGGGACACCTTCCAAAGTTCAGGAATTTTTTTGCTGGAATGCTATCAGGCCCACAAGTTAACTTCCTCTTAAGTTTCTTTGCGTCACAAACTATTTGTTCCTCAGTTATTTTATTTACAATGAGGAAATGGCTAGGAATCAAAAGAGTTCTTGGAAAATTCGATTTTCATGTAAGTTAATGTCATCATCGTCAAACGCATCACTATAAAGCTTGTTGCAAATGCATTGATAATAGACTGGGGCGAGGAAATATTCTCATTGTTGAAATTCATTCGGCCCGGAATGCGTGACTTATTCTTTTTCGAGTTCACATAATTCCGGAAACCACGTGGGTGTTTCTTCAAGTCATTTTCGGATTTATCTATGAAAGCACTATAGCCAATGAAATGTCACGCTCAATTGTACGTCTGAGATGTTTAGTATACGTTCCAGGTATAATAGTAATTTGCGTTTTCTATACATTTTCAAGTGATGATTTCTAATATTGCGGATGATTTTATTGATATATCAACCTGGATATTTATTACACTTATATTTTTTTAATGGGACAGATTCATCAATTGCTTTATTGAGAAGACTGACAAAAGACTCACATGCACTATCTACATCAGTGGAAGAACCTAATATTTGCATCCAATCAATTTCGCTAAGCAGGTGTGATACTTTTCCCGCGTTGATACGATGAAAGTCGTAGCGTGTAAAATATGAAATGAAATTTTGGTTGTTACCAGTTTGGTTAGATATTTCAATTGAATTCATTATCAATTGCAGAAGCTGTTTCTATAGGGAGCAAATAAAAACTCACTTCGCTAACACGAGCGTATATGCGAAGGAACGGAACGAAAAATAATCTGTACTACTTGTATACAGTCTCCGTCGGCACAAAGAGCCCGCTGGTCAACGTGGACTTGTGTGACTGCTGTCTGTTCTACAACCGATTCGTCTGGGCCAATCAAGTCGGACATCAATGCTTGCAGGTGTGTCTATACGATGGGAGGTCATAAATCACGCGTTATATTTGTGTTTTAATAGCTCTGAAAGATTAAAAACCAGTAGCGTCTGTGGTCTTGGTGTGTGCCGATCCAACTACGTTTGAGGATATTCTAGTTTTGTTGGAAAATATGGCTTTTTTTCAACCATGGGAAAATGGAATTGCACAAAATAGTAATGAAATTGCAGAGGTGAGTGAGAATAATATCAGTTATGAATTTGACAACAAAGACTTGTACATACAAACCCAACAAGTTATTTTAAATATATTTGATCGTCTTAAAAAGGAAAATATTCAGCAATCTGATAAAGCAATCATAGTAAGAATTGCAGAAATAACGAAAATAAATCAAATTTCCATTTATCGAGTAATAACGAAAGGAGTTGTTGTGGATCATACTGAAAATAGAAAAACGTGTAAGGAAAAAACTCCAGAAAAAAAATCGAATGGGGTACAAAAAGGGCTCAGTTCACGACTGCCCTTGTAGGTATGTAATATTTTTCTCTGCGTTTTCTTATTTATAATTTACTTGTACTAACTTAACGACCTTATATAATGAAAAAAATTATGAAAAAAAGATTTAAAGACAAGTTTTTATTTATTCAAATGCACTAAAAAGGAAAATATATTTCCTTTTATTGTATGATCTAGGTTATTCTGTGAGTAACAGATTCAAAATCTTGCCGCGCAAGATTACCTATTTTGTATCCTTTTGTATCTGTTACAGAATAACCTAGATCAAACAATGGAATAAATTATTTTTCTTTCTTAATGTATTTGTATAAATGAAAACTTGTCTTTAATTTTTTTTCATTTTTCATTATTTATGAAGTATTTTTTAAATCTTAAAATATCTAAATAAAATTAGTTATCTCCGCCACTGCTGCTCACAGGATTTCGCCGCAAGACTGTTTTATGCTTCTGCAATTGATATTGGGAAAACTATAACAATTATTATCAACTGCGAAGATTATTCCACAACCTCGAATTGTAGTCGAACGGTCTTTACGATAAATTTCTGGTCAGAATTAAGATATTTTTGACTCATAAGTGGTACCTACCTACTGTTGCTCTTGTTCATTATTTGATCATTGTTATTTATTTTGAAATAGTGCTATGCGTTCTACCTCAAAGTTATTGAGAAAACGAATTCACTGATATACGAGTACATTTTATAATTTATTTTGGTCATGTCACGATAAGATAAATCTGTTTGTAGGATGTGAATATATTTATTTTTTTCAATTTTTTAATAATCCGCGTATAAGATATAGTTATATCGATAAATGAATAGTTTTTTACCACGTTTTCATTCGCTGGCTTATGTGTCTGTCCGGTACAAAAGTGCATTCGATTTTAAACTAACTTCCCGAGTCTCTAGCTCGACTTCGGAAGTGGCTCAGAACTGGATGAAAATACAATAATAATTCGTTTTCTTTTCAACCTGTTTTTTACGGACAACAAAATGTGAGGTTACGCTCACACAATCTCTCGATACCGGTGACGAGTGGACTTTGTTTTGCGACTTGCGACCTAGAGTGTGCCCCGCGATAGTGAACGACCTTACAGGCATCGCGCAAGTGAGAGATTAAGGTTGAAGCTACAGGAAATAGGCAAGAGGAACGAGCATTTAAAAAACCCGAACATAGAACGGAGAAATACCCCAAAAACCAGGATACTCAGAAAGGAAAATTAAATAGGGACAATGAGCGCCACAGAGTTGAATGAAATGAATAGTTATTTAAATATTTTTTTCAATTTACTTACCACCTTTATACAATGGATTAAAAAGAATGGAATAAGTATTTGAATTAACTTTTTTTCAATATACCACGTTTATAAAACGGACCAAAATCTATTTAAAAATTACTTAAATAAAAATAAATTAATATACCACGTTTTTAAATCGGACTAAAAATTATAAAATAATTTCCCCTAGACCCATACAGATTTATATCCCCATACTTATTCCTCGGATTGTTCTGAAAATTTGTGATGGTAAATATTTGTGAGATTTAAAACGAAGCATGGAGAGTTCACCTAAGTCACTAACAATTTATTGCACTGCAAATGATATGAAGTTTTCTGTAAGTTTTCTCAACGATAGCTACATGCTACACTCTTTACTATTATCCATTGCATGCGCCCCACGTTTTTCGTTTTAATTCTAACAACTATTTTCATAGCTATTAAAAATTCACAATCTCAAATTTTCAGGACAATCTCTATGGGGTTAGGAATCTGTATGGGGATATAAACCTGTATGGGGCTAGGAGAAATTATTTTATACCTCTTAGGGTGGGTATTATAAAACTATTTCGACAAATAACTAGAAGTTAACTTGTGGATGACGTCACATGTTATAGTTAACTTCAAAATGTAGGAGTTAACTTTATCGGGTGGAACGGGTGTCGGTTAACTTTGTAGAAAATGGTGGTTTTCGATCGTCGACAATTCTCCTGCTCCTGTCAATATTGCATATGAGTCAAATAACCTCAATTTTATTGTTTTGATTTTTCGTTTTCGCTAAATGTTAGCGAACGATATCCACGTTATTTTTGAGGAACTTTTAACCGATGATGAAGAAGATGCTGTGAATATTGTTGAAGCCCCTCGGCAACAAAGGATATTTACCATTTCACCTTGTGGAACGAAACAGAATTTAAAAACCGATTTCGACTATCAAGAGAGTCTGGTCTGTACGCTTGTAACTGGGGCACATTGGAGCAAATTTACAAAGACCAACTAATATAGGTCAGCCTTTTTAGTACCTATTTTATTTATGTAGGATTGTAAATATTTTTATTTTTAGAAATCATCCTCTATCGCCAGTGACACAAGTGATGATTACACTCAGATTTTATGCAACCGGTTCATTCTTGGTAGTTGCTGGAGATTTTGCATAAGAACTCTCCAATAAATACATGAACAAATGGAACCACAAAATACTGAGACACAGTACAGAAACCAAGAGAAAAATTGTAGGTTAACTTTTTACCTTCTTGTTTTTATTTGAAAAATGGCACTTTTATAAAACAGACATTTTGAAGCTAAAGGTAACTTGACTGATAATATTAAAGTTAACTTCAAAACCTATTTATAATACCGGCCCTTAGTCCGGTTTAAATACGTGGTATATTGAGAAAATATATTTAAATAATTGTTCATTATTAAATACAATGTCTTTAATTGTGCTACGATAAAATGAAAATATATAAACGCCAACGTGTGTAGGTTTCTACAATCTCATTGTCCCCCTTGGAAAATAAGGAAATGTAAGTATGGGATATTTATCAATGCAAAAGAGCCTTTATCAGTGGAAAACCAAAGAAGTATTTGATAACGAAATTGAAAATTTTCATCTAATACATAATAGCACACAAAATTTATTGGGCGTTTATTTTGTAATAACCACCCTCTATATACATATCAGGGTATATATATTTATAATCAGTATATAGTAGAGTAACGATTTCTGTAAAAATATACAGTATTTTTGGTGAAAAACGAAAAATGCTAGAATACAAATTCAAGTGAGGACGTAAGATCCAAGTCTTTGAAGACCAACCCCACCTTCACGTGGTTTGGGGTGAACGGGCCAGAGCCGTACGGCAACTGGAAAGGTTTGTTGGCGTTCATATGGGCGGCAGCGACTCGACTAACGAGGCTCTGGAAAAAAGACCTAAATCCAAGATGTGAGCGCCATAGCGACGGATGTATGGCACCGGCGTCTTAGAAAAAACGGAAGGGAAAGAGGCCTTCTTGGATGATGAAATTTCTTCCAAGGCACTGAAGATAATGTAATTCTGAGCGTACCACAAAGGACTGAGAGATAACTCTCCAGGCTACTGAACAATATGAGGGCCATCCAAATGAACTTCCAGCACTGTAAGGTAGCCATGCAGCACTGCACTGTGAGGTAGCCGAGCAGGCAAAAACAAACTATTTTCTAAACTCCCCTCTACACAGGATAACACAGACCTACAATATATTGTCAAGTTCCATCAGCATCGACATATCTGCAAATAGCTTCCACAAATTCCAAAACCTTCTGAAAACGCACTTTTTGCAATGAGAGTACCGCTGAATATCTGCCAAGTTGTATCTCAAACAATAGTTTTTGCTATAAATCTTTATCATATATATTTGTATTTCCAATAATTATTTTCTCATAATTATTTTTCTTATAGTTCTCATATCATACTAATTTTTTTTTCTTTTATTGTAATTTCTATAACTACTTAGAGGATACATTTTTTTGGGCTAGTCCTGTTTGTATTCCACAATAAATAAATAAATAAAATAAATAAATAAATGACAAAGCTTGGGGTTGCTATGAGGGGCCTCGAAGGGGATCTTATTCAGAAACAATGGATGCCACATACCAAGACCTGTATTCTGTATATCTCTTGAAACCTAATAATATTATCGAAAATATTTTTATAATATTAGCTCACTCTTCATTTAAATATGTCTTATACAGATTTTTGGTAATACATTATCTCAATATCTCAACAAGAAAAAGCACGACTTACGTCAAAATTGTTAAATAAAGTGCAAAAAGATTTACATCTCCCTATATCAACTTTCATGATCCTATACAGTGGCTAAATGACACACAGGGTGATCAGAAAATCCTGATTTTTTTTTAGCACCCTGTATGCCATTCTAATTGTATACAACTTTTTCTGGTAACTTTTATAATAACGGATATATAGCCGGTGGTCCCCCCTTAATGTGTTACCCCATGTATCTCAAAAACTGTTTTACATTTTAATAGTGTACTCAAACTAAAATTAATGACAGAAACATAACCGACGAAATTTTTAAATACAGGGTGAATTATAAAAAAAATCGCTCTCTTGCGATGTTTATCATCACCTAGCGTTTGTCTCAAACTGTACGTCAATTTCAAACTAGATACATTTTGTAGTCAAGTTTCCATTAAGGTTAAAATGTAAAATAAAAATAAGTCACCATTAAAATTTGACCATTAAAATTTCACCATTAAAATTCTTAACTCACAATCAATCGATGAATATTTTAGTATGATAGTTGGTTTGGTCATAACTTTATTTTCGATGGTCAATTAAAAATTTCATTTTGAATAATTCTGACTTACCCAAACCTATTTTTCATCGAAAACCACACAAAATTAATGCCTTATGGGTAAGCAATATTAGTCGTAGGAAACAAACAAAAAACTACCTGGTGACAATTTTTCCATGAGGCGACTGCCTAGTCCTTTTACCCGAAAATAATTTTACAATAAATTATCGAAAAACAACGGAAAATTGTTCATCTCAAATTTGGAATTGGTAGATCAAAGCTAAAGACAGAAGCAAAAACGCATAGATCAGAATAGCCTGTATACAAGCACGTACCCAGATTTTTTGTCGCTGGGAGTCCAGGTTAAAGTATCGCGTAAATGGATACGTAAAAAAATGGTAGAAGTAGTCTATATATATATATATATATATATATATATATATATATTATATATATATATATATATATATATATATATATATATATTTCAAAAGTGTGTGCATTTCGGAAGTTTATACTTCTATCATCACTACGAATACAGAAAGTTTAACAAATGGTCACCATAAATGAAATAACAAACAAATGGACTAAGGACAAATTTTGTTCTTTTCATATATGTTATAATTATATCATCTCTTAATTTGTGTATTATAATAAAAAGGTGAGAACAAATGCCGTCGTATTCATGCGATGCATTGTAACAGACAAATTAAGAGATAATATGAAAATAACATATGTGAAGTGTAGATGACGAAATTTGTCCTTTATCCATTTGTTCATGTTATTTAGGGTGACCATTCATTAAACTCTTTGTATTCGTGTTTAAACTTCCGAAATGAATACACTTTGTAAATAAAGTAAGCTCCATAGATATTGTTTTTGTGGAGATTGACTTGGAATTTCCCCCTTTTTGGACACGTAAAAGTTTCTCGGAAATAAAAAGCAATTCAACTTTCAACCGACGAAACCAAAAAGGAGGAGGTTCTCTAGTCGACGCGTATATTTTTTTTTATTTGTTTCCATGTATGATCACGCATAACTTTTTACTGAGACGTCCGCTTCCGATAATTCTTTTTTCAGTGGATTGGGTGTACTTCGAAGTTGGTCCCATTTGAATTTAAAAAATGAAATCCACCCATAAAAGTAGCAAAATGAAGGATATTGATCACTCACCCTCTGAATTCTGGTCCGTTAACCGACTCTATCAGGCATAACTTTGTACTGGGTTCTTCGATTTGGATGATTCTCTCTTGAATAAATAGGGTATACCCCATATTTGGATATCGAATGAAATTATCCACCCTTACGGGTAGAAAAGTAGGGGATAATTGATTTTTCACTTGTGAACATTGGCACACGCACATATGTAGTTGACAATGACAGATCGCTACTGTCATTATTTTTGTTCCACATCCGTCACAATCATTATATTCTATGAGAGGATGGAATGATATAAAAAGTGATGGAATAAACTAACCAGAACAACAAAAATAATTCATATTACAACAAATAGTAAAAGTACATAATCATATTATTAAACTGGTAATAGTTGAAGTAAGGTGGGTAAGTAAGTATTTTGGAAGTAATCAAAAAACAAGTAGGTAGTAATAAGTAGATTTCAGCCAGGAAAAATTGGAAAATGAAAACTTTATAACAAAAAATCAAACCGACGAAATACGGAACTGAAAAGTAAAAAATAAAATGAACCTTTTTAGTGTCAATAACTAAGCTCCTAAACTGATGTGAGTAACTGATTTTGAGTCGGCGCCAAACGAACAATCATTAAATTACTTCAAAAAAATTATCAGAATGTCACCACGCAACTCGATGCCATTATCTTACGCGTTACCTGATTCATTTGCTTGTTTGTTTAACGCCCTCTCAAAATTAGTTACTTACATTAGTTAAGGAGCTTAGTTATTGAGACTAAGAAGGTTTATTTTATTTTTTACTTTTCAGTTCCGTATTTAGTCGGTTTAGTTTTTTGTTAAAAGGTTTTTATTGCTTTTCAGTTGATTTTTTCCTTGGTATTATTTTTTTGTTAATCCTTATTCAATAATTCATTTGAGGCAAAAACCTGGCCAAAAGTATAGAAGTTAAAAATTGCTCAACAATTGTATAAATTGCATTTTATCATCACTTAGTGGAGCGTGGATCACATCATTTCCAGGAGCATAAGTAACATCCAGGAGCCCCTAGCCTCAGTTAAGAAAAAAGTTACTTTGGGATTGGACGTGCTATTCGATTACGTTTCAGCACTATGTTTTTACTGGCATATTACAGGTTTTTCGTTTTCCAACTTTTTAGTTAAGCAAATGGGATGAATTAGACTAGCTTTGTACGAATTGTTTGAGGAATCTGTTGAAATATTGAATGATGGAAGAAGATGACGGAGATCAGAGTTCAGGAGAATCAGATTGAAAAAGTTAATCCTCTGAAATCACTAAAAAACCAAGATCCTGTAGACACTAAACTTTGGTAAATATTAAATGTAATATATATATATATATATATATTTTTGCGTTACTCTGAACGCACTGGGAGTACGACTAGTGGTGTCTTGAGTTGGCCTATGCTGACATCTGTTGGTGACCTGTTAATGTGCACGAAATTTCGTGCCATTAAAATTCCACGATAGCCGCACAGATTATCGGTGTCACTATCTATAATTTGATGCGTTTCACACATATATATATATATATATATATATATATATATATATATATATATATACAGATATATGTGATATGTGATATGAGAGTAACGTTTGGTACCTGTAGGTATTTTTCAATGACAAAATCAAATTTGATGTTAGTTTGCCTCTTTCGTGGGGGTGGCGACACCACATGTCTTTTCAGTTATTCGACTTCTTTGTACGTATCTGTATCACGTTTTCTAGTAGAAAAATTGATTTTTCTAACATATTTGTGTAAAAAATATATTCTTTGCAGAGGTCGCTGCGAGCAACTGTTTTCGAGTTATTGGGATTTGAAATAATCGATGCATTTGAATGATTTTCGTGGGGCTCGTAAGTTGCCTCTAAGTAGTGAATATCAGAAAAGTTACGTCAATGCATTTGTCTTCTTTCATTCAATGGTCTTCTACATCCAACACTTGAATGTGGTCAAAAATGTATTCTTGTTTTTTGTTACATAGTTGATTTAAATAAATAACATTAAGGTGAGTACTTGTACGACGAGGTGGCCATTTTGAACAATTACTTTGATTATTGGCCTCAACTAACTGTTTTAGTATTAAATTGGTCTTAATTACTGTTATTATTTTTATTAAATTTTAATAACACCCGATTCCTATTTTAAAATGATTTTAAAGGAAAATAATTTCTTTAACTGAATTAATTTTGAATTTAAAAATCTTGTCATTCAAAATCACTTGCATCGATTATTTCAAATCTCAATAACTCGAAATCAATTGCTCGCAGCGACCTCTACCAAGAATATATTTTTCACAAAAAAATTTTAGAGACATCGATTTTTCCTCTAGAAAACGTGATACAGGTACGTACAAAAAAGTTATGACATTTCAAATGACTGAAAAGACATGTAGGTGGCGCCTCCCCCACGAAAAAGACAAACTATTTGATTTTCTCATTGGAAAATACTCCCAGATACCAAACTCTATTCGGATATCACAATTTTTCTGAAATGTATTCACAAAAAATAAGAATTCAACTTGGACACCCTGCATCTCAGAAACGAATAACTTCCGGACATATGTTTATAGGAACTCTTCTTCTTATTTTGACGTCATCAACATGCTCCTAAATTGTCTACACGTACTCAAGAAACACCCTGTATATATATATATATATATATATATATAACACGAATGAGAGATTATCATTCAGTGAATTGATAATACTTACAACTTAGGTGAGATTGGATGACACGATGTTTAGTAAAAAATTGTCTTTTGAGAATATGGTACTAAATAATGAGAAATGTAAAAACAGAGAAATGACTAATGTTTATTACCAGGGTTATATGTTAAAAATTATACAATAAAATTCGTTAAAATGTCATCAACCATGTGGTTGGAATCAAACTGACAGGCTAGAAATTAAATTAAAAATTAGACAGTTGTACATGACAGTGACACTGACGCATGTCAAGTAATTTTTATAACATCCAGCTTGATGACATTTTAACAAATTTTATTGTATAATTTTCAACATATAAGTTTATTATAACATTTTCTCTTTTTACATTTCATTATTTATAATAATTCAAAGACAATTTTTACTTAACATCGTCATCAATCTCCCTGATTTGAATATTATTATATTATAATCAAATATATATATATATATATATATATATATATATTTATATATAAATATGTATATACATATATGTATATGATAATCATTGATTTATAGAGGTATTTTTCAGGAGTATTTACCATTATAAAGTAAGTCAAAGGTCTACAACAATTGTTTTATTTTTAAAACACATGAAAAATTTCGTTGGCCAGGTTCTTGTCATAAATACTGTGTGCTGCTGCGGTGACCGTAAAATTCCCCGCCACCGCAAATCCGAAATGTCTCAGACAGAAAGGCATTTTTGGCGCTGTATGTAGGGATTTTGTTGTATCTTGTTCTCGGAGGGAGTCTCGACCCCCTAAACCCCCCTAAACCCCCCTAAACCCCCCTAAACCCCCCTAAACCCCCCTGGGTACGTCCTTGCCTGAATACATCATATTTTGGACAGAAGTAGAACACTCATTCTATTGAACGACTTCTGACAATGCACATGTGTCAATTTTCATCATACTTTTATAAATGTTTCTTTCCCATATCACATCCTGTGCCGAAATAAATGATGGATATATGTAAATTTTGTTTTCGAACCACAAACAATATTGAAATACACTCCTGGATTTCCAATAAAATGCAAATGGAAGCACCGCTTGATGTATTCCGCGGGATTCGATCAAAAATATAGATGTGAAGGAAACAGGAAACCGAGAATGATAAAGCAGGAATCCATACCTATTTGAATATTTTGTGGTCATTCAGAATGGGTGGACGTGAATATATCAAGCGAGATAAATTTCATTGCCCCACAAATGTTCTGATGAATTTTAACGTGAGTGAAACTGAAATTAGTTTACTGGGAGTTGACACAAAATCAAATGAGCTGAAGAGTGTGAAAAGTACGCAACCATTTATCTACGGGCCTGAAAATGGGCAACTCAGGTTTCCGATATATTTTGGAAGATATGCATGACTTTACGAATAAAACAGCTACCAAAATAGAAGAATTCCAATACGAAATGTATAATACTGCCACTCACTTTTCAGTCAGTAATTGAACAATGTATGTTGTTTTGAGAATTCTCGTAAATATATCCCATTGCTGTCCTAGTACCTTATTTATTTGAAATTACTTTTACCAAAATAATGTGGAAAAATTTAAGACCGTTAGAAAAAAGTTCTTATTATGGTTTCCAAAAAAAAACAACGTGGGAATTTGTTATACAACTTACAACAACAACAACAAATTTGTAAACACAGTAGAATACGTTGATACATGATATCACCGTATAAAGATAATTATAACTTAAGATCACCAGGGAGACAACAGGAGCGTTATGGATAAGAGATGTTGACTAATGAAAATAAGACTGATAAAAACAACGTAGATATATTTCTGAGATTATTGATTATACGAAAAGTAAACACACTTATGAATTTCAGTTGATACGACATTTCCAAAAAGAAGTCGCTCCGAATACAATTGATAATTAGAATAAATAGTTGCCGATTGTCTTTCATAAGGTTTGGAATTATATGCCACTCCGAATGTAAACCCGTGAATATGAACTCGATGGGATATTTTTCAAAAAATAGTCGGAAAAATTATAAATAAATGAGCGATAAAGAATAACGCGGGTATTTATCGATGGGGCCCTTTTAAAAAATAAAATTCGATTTAAAATTTTAAACCGGTCTCTTAACGCATGGGTTTTCCTTATTTTGTGTAAAAGCAAAATATAAAAACAGCAATCAGTCAATAGGCAATTCTTAAGATGAGTTCTAATTCGGAGTTTTGGGGTTGTTTAAAAATTAATTAGTTAAATTTGTTCAAAGGGGGCGGTTTAAATTGATATAATCGTCAGGTCCTCAGTATAAATCTGGGGAGTATGTAAATAAGTAGGAGTTTACGTAATTAATAACGACCGCGAGTTCTACTGAAAAGTGATAAATATACATACATGAGGAAATGCGGATTTTATAAAATATTTGGGGAATAAAAACGTAAAGCTTATATCAAAGAAACTTACGAGTTGAATTGTGCACAAATCCTTGACGTTAAACAGTTATCAACATGGTATTCATTGCTATAACAAGTAAGAGTATTGCTGTTATTATATTTGGCAATTAATATAGTACACTGAAAAACCATATCATATATTCAATAGCGATAGAAGATGACCAATGTATTGTGACTATACAAATGGTCGCTATCAGCAATTCACTTGTTTCGAAGACATATTATTTATCACATTAAAATTTAATGTGAAAGAGAGTTGGCGGCGTGCAGACAAGAATTTTTTAATTCTAGAAAAAGATATCCTCGGGCAGGGATCGAACTGGCGCGGCGTCCACATGATTACTAGTCAGGTGCTCTTCCAACTGAGCTACCGAGGACGTAAATTCGCATCTGCGTTTGGGATATCACTTTCTAGAATTTAATGTCAGTGTATTGTGGAAAGTTATAAAGCGGGGATCCAACGGCTTGTGGAGTGGCACTCCTCGCGCCCAACTTGGCAGTTCACGCGCCGTCAGATAGCGCAAGCTTGGCGCGGTGAGTCCCGCGGTGGTCGGCGCGGTGAGTCCCGTCATCTGTCGATAAATGAACACGGTTCAAAGGAGCTCGGATGATGGCGCTCAATACGTGTATACCACTCCAACGACGCGGCTAGGCGCGTGGTACTGTCAGTGCCGTGGTCACTTCCACCATAGAGTGGTCGAACGTAGAAGTGTTAGAGTTTGTCTCCCTCTATGAAGCCGAGTCGATTATTTGGAACCCACGGGATCCAAACTATAAAAACAGGAATTTAATTCATGTTCATCTTTTTGTGCAATCAAACTAAATCATTTTAATTTTTACCGCCAACACGGCCGGCGTACAACAGACTACAACCGCTGTGTGTCCACGTCTGAAACCGCGATCCTACATACGCCGTGGGAACGGCCCGACACATTTCGTTGCGCCAACTTTGACACTGAACCCTCGATCCAGGATTGCCGCTCCACGCGCTGTTGGATCCCGGTTTGAGGTGGAAGGGAACTCATTCGCTTCCAAATGATCATCAAGATCCTATTTACCTATCACCTTGCGTCGTCGACAATATGCGATTTTCAGCAGGGGTCAGATGTGGATCTCCGACCATTGAACAATTGAGCCGAAGTTGAAATTTGGGGTCAGGGGTCAGGTGTGGATAAAAATTCTTGTCTTCACGCCGCCAACTCTCTTTCACATTATATATTACAGAGAAATTCCCCTTCTTAAAATTTAAGTTGAAAAATCAATGCATTTTCTTTTTGAAGTAGTGGAAGGTTAAGTTGTACACGAATTGAAAAACCCCCCAATCAACATACGAGGGTTAGCTTTGGAATGGACTTTTTTCCGGAAAATTATCTAACTTGTATAGTCTACTCAGGGCATCGCCATCAAACTCAGGTGATCACCAAAAGCGGGCACGTCACAGCATCCGTAGTTTTTACTGAAGATGTGCGCCATATATGTTTTGTGTTTTCCTCAATTCCATTTCCCCCTGCAATTGCAATTCAAAGTACCAGTCGGAAAGGTAGATTTCAGTATAAATTTATTGATTCTGAAATAAACATAGAAATTCTATTTTTGTATAAACGTTGAACTTTTCTATCAAAAGTTGGTGAAGTGCCAAATCTCGCTGAATTATTCCTAGTATTTCTATTTAATCTGACTCAAATCGAAAGAAAGAAGTATAACCAGCACACAAGGATGCAGACACTACTTACTCAGGTTTCAATCTAATTATCACTTAAAAAAATAATGATTGATGTTTAACTTCGAAATCGGGAAATGTCAAAATAAAATTATGTTCTGTTTGTCGGCTGAAGGAAAATCCGAATAGTATCTGACTGACACGAGCGAATAATCATCAAATTAAAGGACCATACAGAGTGAACAAAAAATAAAAATAATGAAAGTTTTAGAGCTCATGAAGCTCTATCGAAAAACATATAGTTTGCCATTATTACTATGAAAATTTAGATTGAGATTCTTTTAAATCTTTCGACAGTCGCCATTTTGGAACCAGTGGACCGATGGGGCGAAGATATATCAAAACTTTTTTAGAGTCTTGTTTTGATACGGGATCAAAAGGTAGTATTTCCATTGAAATCTACCTAAAATAACACTGAACAAAGTTTTTTTGGAAAGTAAGACAATATCATTGATTCGATAATCCGATAATAATTTTCGTCAACTGATTAATAACATCAATATAGATTATATTGTTTTTCAGATGTTTGTCACTAACCTACGCTCTTCATGAGCTGACTACGTATTCAATAAACTCTTTCTTATTAGATATTAGAACATTTTTCTAATTTTTGAGTATTCGAGGTAATGTTGTGAGTGTTTAGCTCTATTCAAACGGTGGATGGGTTTGATTAATTTTGCAATTTTATTACTTGTTGCCACTAAACACTCATAAAATAATTAATACTTTCAATGATTGGCGTGTTCATTTCCATTCACCTGTGCAGAAGGGTTGTAGTGTAGTTTCATTATGCCATTTTGAGAATCAAATTGCTGAACATGTTTTTGTTTAAAACCAAACCATATGTACTTAACAAACACCTCCTCAGAATTACGTTAAGATCGGTTTCAACAATTCTATTGAATATCTCATAACACTCATCGCCATCTGGCAAAAAATAACAGAAACAAGTATGTTCTCCTGCGGCGCCTCCATTTTGGGTTCTCTTCGCTTGATGGCTGTTGAACAATTTTGTCTCTGGTAGATTCGGAGAGTTTTGGAGATGTGTTTTGATTCAGACATTCTGCAATATTTTTAGAATCAAGACACCATAAAATTCTGTTGAAAATAGTTTTGGAATCTTTATGACCTTTCGGATAATATGTGACCGACTACAAAAAATATGAAGTCGTGTACCAAACTTCCTCCCCTGCCTATGTAATGGGGATATTTGAGGGTCAATGAGCTTCATTACCTCGTCAAATGTCAACGTTCTACTTCGAGCATACGGTCATACAGACACATTTGTAATTTTCTAAGGGTTCTGTTGTTTTCTTTGTCATTTGCCTGTAGGCGCCAACTCCACTGGAATTTGTCGGTCTTATTCTATCTCATCTTCTATAAATAGTGCGATTCCTATGTGAGGAATATATTTGTTTGAGAGAATGTTTGAGAACTTGTTAATTTTCACCACGAAAAAAGTACCCCCTGCGTCCATTTCCTCTGAATTATGACTCCACCCCGAAATTTTTAAATAAGGATGGGAGTTGTGCGGCACTTCATTCGAAAGAAAATTTCCAGCAGAATATATTTCTTGGATTTGGTGGATCAGCGATTGGAAGTATAAGATGAATGTCGTTTAAACTCAGTTGAGGTATCTTTGTTGGATTATTTGTTGTGAAGGAAACCACATCAACCCTTTACATGAAATAGAGCACAGAAAATTTGAACTTTTTCTCACTTTATCATGAAAATGTGATGTAAGATGTTATTTCATCTTATTGATATTGAAGATATCTGTTTTTACCTGACTACGGCGAAGCAAAAATGAGGGTTATGAATTTGACTGGTATATATGTGGGTATGCATGTATGTTCATGTGGTCCCTCATAACTTTTAAACTACTTATCCTAATTTGACAAATGAGGTATGGTTGGAAGCGTCTTGATCGTTCGCTGGTTATAAGCTATCGCCACATTTTATTGGATATGGCGCCATCTAGAGGACATAAAGTCATAAACAAAAAAATATATATTTAATGACATATGCCACCTACCCCAACAAAATGATACATTCTAGCAGTAGTAAGCGATCATAAGCTTTAGGGCAAAGTGGCATATGACCACGGCTATTCTCTGAACATCACTATGAATATGTATTGAATACATTAAAATATATAACGTGTTGTTTGTTTATTAGACGATAAATATTGAATAGTTTGTACATAACAATTTCAGATGAGAATATTTTCTTGTTTCATAATTTTTAGAGCGTGATATTTCAGTGGTCGGGATTCAGTTTTTGAACTTATTTTCATTATCATGTAGACTAGCTGGTATCCGCGACTTTGTCCCCGTGGAATTGATATTTTTTCCATGTTTTTCTTTGTCTTGTTCCATGCTCATGCATGTGCTTTGTCATCTTCACTTTATCCCGTTATGCTGTTTCCCATTATCTCGTTATCCCGTTTTTTGTCATCCCGTTTTCCATTAGTCCGTTTTCGGTTATCTAGTTATTTCGTTATTTAAAAGTCGCAAATTGGTCCATTAAGGTTCTAAATTTTCAAAATGACCTCCTCCTTGATCACGGCAAAGTTCAACTTTTTCAATTATTGCGCGCACCACATTGATTAGCTGTTCCGCGTGATGTTCTGGAATGCCACCCTTACTTTATACTCCAGTTCTTCACGAGTAGCCGATGCTGTGTTATAACCTGATTTTTAATTGTTTCCCAGAGAAAAAAATCTAGCGGAGTAAGATCTGGTGATCTAGAATATGAAAAAGAAATAATACATTATGAAAAAATATGACATCTTAAGAATGTACCTCACAGGCCACTGAATAGGTCCATAAGTGCCAATCCACTTTTCTGGGAAGGTGTCATTCAGATGTTCACTTACGACTTGAGAATTGTGAGGTAGCCCTCCATCTTGTTGAATATAGATATCAACTTGGTTAGCCAGTGGCAAATCTTCAATGAAATCATTAAATTGATTTCCAAAGAACTGTAGGCCTCTTTCCGCAGTAAGTTGTCCGTCAAAATTTATTGGCCCCAAAAGTTTTCCTCCTATAATACCCATCCAGCAATTGAAACCAAATCGCTCTTGAAAATTTCCTTTTGCATCAGATGTTAGTTTGTTTGAGACCAGAATCTTCTATTATTCCGATTGAACAGACCCAAGTTGGTGAATCGAGTTTTATCTGAATACATAATTTTAAATGGAAAACATACATCTTCTCTGTATTTAGTCAAAAATCAGTTGCAATGAATTAATCTTCGGTTGTGGTCGTTATCGTAAAGATGTTGGTGTAGTTGGTACTTGAATGATCGATAATTATATTTGTGAAGAATTCTCCAAACGGACGAATAACTTATATCACACTCAGAAACAATTTGGCGAATTGACGCCGTACAATTCACTTCAACATAAGCCAACACGTTCACTTCTTTTTCCTCACTAACGATGAAGTTATAAGCATTTTCTTCTGGTTCATTTCGCATTTTCCTTTCCAGTTTTGGAAAATAATGCCGAGTGGGATGGCGACGATAAGGGAATCTCTGAGCATAAATTCGAGCTGCATCAGTTGCATTCTTTTTTGCTTCCACGTAAATTAGCAACTTGTCAATTTTCTCGTTTCTAGTATGATTTTCCATATCAAATTATAGACTACGCAACAAATAAATTTCTAAAAGTGGCAGCATATTCATTAGCCTATTTGCTTAGGTAGTCCAACAACAGCTTCAATTGTTTGTCACGGATAACTAGAATAACAGGACTTAGTGCATAAGTATACCGAATACGTATTATTCGTTATAAGGTATGATCAATCATGCAGAAAAATAGTGAAAATAAAGTGAAAGTATTTGGTATCAAATTATTCGTGAAAAATGATCTTTCACAAAAAGCCGGCGAGTCACCCCCTTTCCATTGAAGAAATTCAAGTTAACTGAAAAAATTCTTATTTGCGACATTTAAATGATTATTAAAACGACTGTGAAGTCATAAGCCTCAAAGTCGTATTTTTCCCATGTTACTTGATCAAGAATGAAGCGATTTACAAGATCCATGGCATTCTAGATCGAAAAATAAAAATTGGAATAAAAATGACTTTATTTGTCAAATATTGACAAGTGAGGTGTTGTTGAATTTAGAATGTCATTCTCGATCGAAATAAGTAAAAATATATAGGATGTCAAATCGGAAGTACGGCAAAGTAAGTTAATATGTCAAAAAATGTGAATTGAACTATAATACACAACCCCCAAATTTAGTTTTTCTATCTTCAATAACAAAAAAGATATAGGGGTGAGCCACCTTAGAGAATCACCCTACAGTGGGTAATCTCTGGAACTACTGTACCGATTTTCAAAATATTTCATTGATGAAAAGCCTGCCTATTCCTGCGTAACAAAGCTATAATTCAATTTGATAAAAGTAAGTTTTTTGTTCAAATTCTCAATATTTGTAAATTCAGACGAAAGAAAAAGTGTTAATTTCCTTCTTTTTCGGCGTGCACTAATCAAACGGTACTTGATATATCTATAATATCGATCTCTATAATATCAATCTATCTATATATCTATAACGGGAAACGGGATAACTGGAAACGAGATAAAGGGAAACGGGATTACGTGATAACGGAAAATGAGGTAACGGCAAGCGGGCAAAGCTACACGCATGAACTAGATGGAACAGCCCAAATAAAAATACAAATCTAGCCGGTATTTTCACGTATACCCAACTATTTGGTTAGCACACGCCAATAAAGCAGCTCTTTTTCTTCCGACTGAATTAACAAATATTGAGATTTTGACTAGAAACTTATTTATTAAAATGAATTAAGTATAGCGAGCAAATCTTTACCATTGGTTCAGTAGTTCTAGAGATAACCTCCCACATTTCTTTATAATATTTGCATAGATATAAATAATTAAATATGCATAAAACTAACGTTAGAGGTTACTTCCATTCTTTACTGTATTTGATAGAATTTCTTCAAGCTTGTAGAATATTCAGTAGCAAATATTCTGATTGGTAGGTATCACAGTCTACTGCAGACATAAAAAATCCTGAATTTGGACATGTAACAGATAAAATAATTAATAAAAAAACCTTTTTAAAGACAAGCTTTTATTGAAATGAGCTAAAAGGTAAAAAATAATTGCTTTGGATGAGCGACGTAGGACTCCACGAGTTATAGATTCAAAAGCTTGTCGCGCAAAGTTTGCAGTTCGTATACAAAAGCGACAACCTTTTGAATCTACAGGGTGTTAGTGAATAAGTGCGACAAACTTCAGGGGGTGATTCTGCATGAAAAAATAATGACAATTTGCCATATTTTTTGTTTTTGTCCGCTAATGCTTAGTTTTTCTTAAAAACTGACTGTTTATTTATTTATTGCTCTGAAGCTGGTCAAGATATGCAAATGAAATTTGGTGAGTTTCAAGAGGTAGTTATTGCGCATTTTTTGACATGCAATTGAGAATTTTATGTTCATCATTGGCGCGCAAACGGGTAATGAACTCAATTTTTTCAATTTGTGACAAAAAATCTCACTTTCCTTTTTTTTATGCAAAAAAATTAAACATCTTAACGCATATTTGTCATTACTTCAATACATTATCTAGTAGCGATGCTAGTAGGCTACTGTCAACATTCTGTTAAATACGAATATTTCAACAAAATGTCAAATTAGCGTTTCTACATTTTTAAGTTTTTAGTTTGGTATAACATTGATGATAATAAGTAATTAATTCTTCTTTTATCGGAAGGAATGGAAAATTATACAAATGCGGAATTGTCAGACATGCATTTTGTCTATGGTCGAAGTAATGAAAATGGTCGGCAAGCTCGACGATTGTATGCTGAGTTGTATCCAGGACGTAGGGTACCCCATCACACAATATTTGCTTGTCTCCACCAACGTTTGCGTAAAAATGGCATATTTAAGAAACAAGAGAAGTACGAACTGTGCAACTAGAACAAACAGTTCTCGAGTTAATTGCGGAGTCACCTGAAACAAGAACTCGAAAAATTGCGAACATACTGAATGTAAGCAACTCCACTGTATTTAAAATTCTTAAAGAACAGCAATTCTATCCGTTTCATAGTCAACGTGTGCAACTACTACTACCTAGAGACTTTTTTCCGCGCCTAGTTTTTTGCCATTTAATTCTGCATCAAATCGCTCAAATTCCTAATTTTTAAATGGCGTTCTGTTCACTGACGAGGCTAATTTTGGACGACAGTGTTTACTAAATTTCCATAACAATCACCTCTGGGCTGAGGAAAATCCACAAGGAATCCTTGAAGCTCATTTTCAGCATCAGTTTTCAGTAAATGTATGGCTTGGGGTACTTGATGATCATTTAATCGGTCCATATTTCCTCCCACAACGACTAACAGGCGACTCTTACCTCAATTTCTTACTGGAAGAGTTACCTGTTCTTCTTGAAGAAATTCCTCTACAGCTGAGACAACACTACTGGTTCATGCATGATCGTGCACCAGTCCATTTCAGCACTATTACAGTGAACTTAGATACAGTATATCCAAATCGTTGGATAGATAGGGGAGGTAGGGAACCTTCTCCGGATTTAAATCCTCTAGATTAGTCATTAGTTTATCCACTCCCGTCGAAAATGTTGAAGACCTAAGGAATCGAATTATAGCCGGCTGTGAGACACCAGGAATATTTGCGCTAATACGACAATCAATGAGGCGAACAGTTGAATCTTGTATCACGTCTGAGGGAGGTCATTTTGAACATTTGTTATAGCTTTGTTTTATTTATTAGATTTTTTTTTTATTGTTCTTTTAACGTTATTGTATCAGATAGTTCTTAAATGTATCAAAGAAAAAAAAAATACGCGTCAAGATGTTTTTTTTTTTGATGAAAAGTTGGCCCATACAAAAAAAAAAAAAGGGGGGGAATTTTTGGCACAAATTAACGGGAAATTTTAGAAATTTTTTTAAATTTTTAAAATCTTTTTTTTTTAAGAAATTGAGATATTCCCGGTATGCGCGCCAATGATGAACATAAATTCCAATTGCATTAAAAAAAAAGCAATAAGTACCCCCTCAAAATCATAGAATTTAATTCCTATCTCGACCGGTTTCAGAGCAATAAAAAATATCGTTTTAAAAAAAAAATTCAACACCCCGTATCTCGGAAAACGAAGCAGGGCAAAATTTTATAGCAAATGTCATTTCAGAAGAATCACCCCAGTTCGCGCACTTATTCACTAACACCCTGTAAAACCCACGGAAGAACCTTCGTCGCACATCCAAAGCAATTATTTTTTTTTTTTTATTATAAAATAGTTTACCGGGGGGAAACTGAAAAAAAAACTTCAATAAAAAACCAAGTGGAATTTCTCTATTAGATGAGGAAAAGCAATCAGATGTAATGGTAGTGATTGACAATTTTGTAAGTAAATCATTCTGCAAGGTTAAAAAATGCAATTAATTAAGGCACAGTAATTTAAATTTGGCAATAATTTTTCCTGAGGTTAATTATTCAAATGAATTAGACATATCTATTTGGTACCATCAAGATGGAACTCCACCCTACTATTCACGTATAGTGGTTAATTATTTAAAAAAAGATTTCCCCAGCAGGTTTCTTCGATCTCACGATTTCTGCACCGTGGATTACTTTTTGTAAGGATATTAAAAAAATTCATTGTCCGAACACATATTATAAAAATAGAATAACCGAAAAAAATCACAAAATAAACCCTGAAGGCACACAGAATATAATCCGAGATTTGTCAATTTGAATTAGAAATCGACCTAATTCAGAATATTTCCTAAAATTCCATGATTACCTCTAAAATAAATCAAACATAGTACCATTATTATTTCGTATCACGGCAAAGAATGATCATGAAAGTGAGTGCATGTTGCCAAATTTGGCTTGAATATAGGTAATAAACAAATTTTGAGATCAATCGATAACTTCTACTTGTTCAAAAATTTCTGATGCAAAAGCAAACAAAGGAAAGAAATCCTTTGTTGTAGTATCCATCAAGATGATTGAATCGACCGACTCATTCACCAGAATATAGAGCAAAATATTCATGAACTTTTGACTCATTTATTCATATCAAGTGGTATCACCATTGAGAAAATATTGGAAAAATCTCCATTTTTAAGTTCTCAAATATAAAAATGCAAACACATAGCGACACTCCGTGAGTGATAATGAAACGTCAGTTTTTATCTAAAGCACACAGATGGCGATATCTGTCTGTTTCAAGGTAGAATCAATAGTTATTACTTTTTTATTATAGGAAGTGAGATGTAACCAATGTATAATATCTATAATCAATAAATTTTCAACAAAATTCATAAGATCATATTCGTATGTTTTTCCGATAATTTTCTTTGAATAGAGAAAAACCCTTGCACTTCTTTGTCAGGAATAGATTAATTCCTCTATATTTTTTAGCAATGTTTCTTTGACTAACCATTCATATACAATGAGAATATTTGGTATTCCTGCTCCCATAAATACTTCAAACAAACACGAGAAATACAAAAAATAGCAAATAGTTGAAGGTAATACTAATGATTTTCACCACCTATTATTCAAATTTTCTTAGCTTGTGTGAGATAATAAACTCAAAAAACACATGAAGATTTATAGGAACACTTTGAGCAGTTTTTGAAAAAAATAAAGGGAAAAATCGGTTTTCGTGCTGAAAATGATGCCGTGAACTATTTGGACTCACGAAAATATATCTGAAGTTGTGTGATTTGAAAACTGATAGATTTTTCAAGCTTCCTCTGCATCTTTTGATACCACTTAATGACATCAAAAATGAAACTTACCTCAAAAGTAGCACTATTTCAGATTCTGATATGTTTTTCTTCATTCCTGCAAACTGTAGAATAATACTCATGTTATCCAAGTCACAAATTTTCACTCATCTTCTCCTAACTTTTTTTCGCTATAAATATTAAATGGCCTCGCTAGACATGGTTTCTCTTTTTTGGGAAATATGTATGATCTCCGCAAAGGGGCAGAAGAGCTAAAAGGGATAGCTTAAAAAAAAATTTTGGGCCCAAAGTTAAACCCTTTTTAAATAGGCATTGTTCAGGTGCGAACGTTTCTCTATACGGGGGGTGAGATGAATATTTGGCACAGGCTATTTGGGCTTAAAATTTTGATGTAAACGGTTTTTTTTTCGTTGAAATCCTTCATAACAGCGTAAATTGAGGATTTGAAATACCACATTTTTTGCCTTCCCCTCCAATGAATGAGTCTGATAAACGATGTTTGATATTAATATTTAAAAAGGGGGAAAAGGGTTTTTTTCGTTTTTTTGAATGTGAAATGCCCCCCTGCCCAAATTTTTTTTTTCTGTTTGAAATATTAATTTTTTATAATAAAAAAAACAATAGATTGATTCAAAGGAATGATTTGGGCCTCCTGCTCAAAAAGGGACGAATGTTCACCATTTAGGGGGATTCTGGGATATCGGTAATCCCTTTTTTGGCTTAACCACCATGGTCTGCAAAAGGGTCCCATATGGGTGTAGATCCGCTATGATTGAACACAGCATACAAGTTGTAGGACATTGAGTAATGTTATCTGTTAAGTTACGCATGTCTAATCCTTCGAGAGGAAAGTCAATGGTGACATTTAATTTTTCCCGAATATATCCACGGCAAAAATTCGTTTCAAGTGAATTATAATATTTTGGGGGGAATTTTGAATAGGTAAGACTTTTCGCATTTTTTTTCCTTTCCTTATGGGTTTCTTTTTTCCAAAGTTTCTTCCTTAGTAAATGAATCTAAACATTATAACAGCCGAGCTCAGGTCTCTGGAAATATGAAGTGAAAGGTCTACCACAAATGCTTTTATCAAAGTACCCTTTATACTTGAGTCCTTGTGTTGATTCCTTCTATAAGTCTTTCTATTACAACCATCTGGTATTTGGAAACATTTTTTTACGCTACCATGAAAGGGTTAAATGTTTTTCCAACCTAGTAAGTCCGAAATTTGGGCGTTTTCATGCACAATTGGGCTGATGGTTTTTTAGTTATAACTGTATAATCACTTTTTGCCATAAAAAAAAATCTCTATCCGTCCTATAAAATAACTACGCTCTAATTATTTGATTTTTTTTTTCTAGGTTACAAAAGAGCTGTTTGCAATACCATCTGGGTACATTCTTATTGTTAGGGAAAATATATTTTTTTGGAACCGTCTGTAAGGGACCCAACCCCCCTCGCCTTTTTTTGGGGAAAAAAAAAACTTTTTGTTCGAAAATTTTTTTCCGGGCTAGGCCGATGAATTACATCGTTTTGCATTGTAAATAACCAAAAAAGGAAAAACTAAGTAGGTATGCTTTAGAAGAATGCAGTTGATCATCACCATTGCAACGAAAAACGACTACCATTTGAAAAATTAACTTAAAATTTTAAAAATTTGCGGATTTTTTCACAATTATTGCAAAAAAATTTTCCCCCTTTTGGCATCACTTTCCAACCCAATATTTGGGGGAAATATTTTACATATTGGTCCTTT